>DWAV01000055.1:0-33224 GCA_018231305.1 Noctuana lactifera
GGGCACGGGTCTCTCCCCACAACCGGGGAAGGCCTGGAGCATACTCCACCACGCTGCTCCAATGCGGGTTGGTGGAGTTATTGAGTATAAAATTTGAAATTCACTTCAAAAATATGACATCTTCTATACCGATATTAGAAGAAATTTGTTTGACACCAGTCAGAAACAGGACTACAAAAACATATCACAATAACACAGTATATACAAACTAAATTGAACAAAAATTATTTCACTAAAAAATTTCTCATAAAGCTACCGGCTGCGAAAATCGCAGCACTGATTTTCTGTGAAGCCCGTAGACTCTTGCTCTAGAAAAGTTAAAAACCTACACGTATCATACCACTTTATTAAAACCTAGACGTGCCACGCGGTTTCACCCGCGTTAAGAATAGTAGCATAATGCTTGATAGCCTATAACCTTCCTCATGAATGTAGCTATCATATAGAAAAAGATTTTTTCTAATCGGTCCAGCAGTTTCAGAGCCTATTCTATACAAACAAAGAAACAATCAAATCTTTCTCCTTTATAATATTAGTATAGAAAACGCGCTAAAAGTTATTTAGTAGTTGTGTATGTACCTGTGTGTTATTATAAAATTCTGAAGTTTATTATTTTGGTTTTCAGCTGGATACTCTAGTCAGGGTGCTGGTAGACCGAAAATGGACAGTCGGACAGCTCGCGCGTGCTGTACTAAAATTTGCGCGCCAAACACTGCACGAGCCACACGTCATTCCCGACAATCACTCGCTCTTCGATGAACTAATCGGCATAGAAAAGACACCGGACGACTAGAGAAGTACATTTCTAGACTATGAATTTAATTAACAAATTCTATTTCCGGTTTATCCGACATCCGACCCATATACTAAGGATTTTATATCATTCGTAATATTTTGTCCGTCGTAGGATTTTTTTAACATATTCGAATAGTTTATAATACGTTATATAATATGAATGAATAATGGAATTTTTTATGCACGCGTTTGTGAACGAAACTAGAAAATAATTTAGTCTTGTGGTTTTATTTTGTCTAGCACCACAGAAATGCTCGACCGAATATTACGTTGACAGTTTTTCGTTTCCAGGTATCATAAACACTATTCGAAGTCTACTGTAACCACTGATTTTTGATTCTGAGATTTAAATTAATTTTTTTACATTCAAATTGAGCTCTTAAAGCTTATAATGCTATCTACAAAGAGTAGGTATATAATAACACTTGGCTAGCTGTTATGATTCATTCAGTATAGCCTTTAGATGCTTCAGGTAAAGACAATTTAAAGTAGTCTGTAGGTTTACTTTATAGTGATTTACAAGTACATACGTATAATGCCAGAATTATTACCTATGCATATTCGCGGGCTGTACCACAAAATAAATAAAAAATTAATAGTAAGAATAAAGAATACTTCGGTCGGAAACATTTATTTCATAATAAATTTTATGTGTATTGTTTATTTGATGCATTTATGATTTCAATTTTTTTTTTAAATATCAGATTTGTAATAGTTATGTGATTTTGACAGCTGTGTCTTATTCGCACTGTGTTTGTGCAGTTTTAGATAGCCTTTATAAAATAGTTACATAAAAGCAATACTTACTGTAAATTTGGACTTCGATGTAAAAGAACTTACATTAATATTTTTGTACAAATAATCAGTACAAGTATATAAATTTATATCGTAGGGTTTTTATGAAATCACTACATTTAAAAGTAATAAAAACCTAAATTATGCGCGATTTACATACCTAAATATGGGTGTTTAATACATTTACAAACTATAAAATTGTATTGAAATTTATTGTGCCTAAAAGCACACATTATGTTATTGACTATAAATTTAACTGAATCTCTGACTATAACCATTTTGTAAAAATATTCTATTTCTATCCGGGGTCCATTAACAATTATTATTTTTTAGAATATCCTTGAACTTCAAATTGATATAATAATAATTTTTAGACAATTTATTTATCAGATATTATTTTTAAAAACAATTTTTTATTTTATTGAATTGACAATTCCTAAAGTGTGTTTACTTCAATATTTTTGTCTTAAGCCTTAGGACTCACAAACACATTTCTATTATATTCTGTAAAACAATTATTAACATCAAACATTATTCGTATAGAATTAAGTATTGGACACTTCGATGTAAGGATTGTGGTAAATAAAGTAAGACTTTCGTAAACTTCACTTCATTTGAGTCTTCCATAGCATGAATCTCAACGTGTCCAAACTTTGTTAACTTTGTGTAACGATTTACGAAATTTCGACAAGACGGAAATAAACGATTGCGTCAAAATGGTATTTTTATTTGATCTTCCCTCTATTTACACTTAATAAAGAAAATAACGCCATAAGAAATTCCCAATTTCTCATAAAACTCATGATTGAAGTAACATTGAGAGAATGTACGTATAATATACTCTAAATATATTACTTATTTCAACAAAATAAGACTCATTATACATTTTCTTTACCATATATTTTCAAGAAATATAAAATCAGTCATAAGAGTGGTACAAAATTAATACACAAATTTCGGTACTGTTTTGAACTAAATGTGAATGAATAATGCATTTGTTTATAAATCTACAGCACAATGCAAATAAACGGCAGGATATTCTCTCCTTTTTAAGTATACGTTACACTTAATAGGTGACAAAATTTAAAATTCAATGTTATAGACAATGTAATGTTATAGACAAAATGGAAAAGTTTAGTTCGTTGTTGTAATTTTACATTTAATTTTATTCATACATGAGAACAGAATAACTTTAGTTGATTAAATTGCAATTACGAGGTACTAAGAGGAGATAGTGGTGGAGATCACTCACTTTTGTTAAATAAAAATACGTATTAACTATATTTTAGAATGTTTCAAAAGCAAATTGTACACATTGAAGAATTACGATATTATATAATATATAACTACATCGAAATATTCATTATTCATTATGTCTAAATATGAAACCTAGTGACATTCTCCATTAAATCTATATACGCTTAGCAGTAAGTATGGTTGTCGGCATTTAATTTGAGCAATGCACAAAAAGACGAATATTAGTTTATTATTGTAAACACGGAAAAACCAGACAAGTAGAGAGAAGTGCATTCTCTGTCTCAGTTCCGTGATTGTAAATAAGATAAATTATCATTATTATTATTAGTTTGTATAATTATCTCTTTCGTGAAATTGTTAATGTGTTCTTAATACTTAATCTACTGTAATGTTTAAGGATCTTTGAAGTTACGGCCTTAGCTTTGTAATCATTCCGAAACAGCTTTTCAAATTAAATGCCGAAAGACATACGAAATATTTACAAAAAATAAGAGATCTAACGTCCACCCTAAAAGAAGAGCCCCCGCATGCGACGTCCCATGCCCTGGCGGTCGTAGAGCACGTTAAACCTGTTCACCAGCTGGTTGATGGCGTTGCAGCCCTTGGTGATCGTGCCCAGGTAGGTCATGAGGGCTACGTCATTGCATTGCTGTAACAAGAGATCGGATTGAAATTTTACCATTGTCAGTTGTCAATGAGGTCATTGTGCGAAACTCTTCCTTACCGCTACCGTACTATACCTACATAAAACTTGAAACTTTACTTAATCAAGGAGCCAGGAGAGATGGTCGCACGTCCATTCTTAGTATTCTTACATTATAAAGTATATACGAAACTGCTGCGAGGTGAGCAGCGGTAGGCAGCCGGAGGGCTCTAACGCGTCGCGAAGCGGTACTATCAGTATACTAGAGCGAATAGCGCGCACTGTGTAGACTTACATTATAGAAGTGTGTACGAAACTGCTGCGAGGTGAGCAGCGGCAAGCGGTTGGAGAGCGCTCTGGCCTCGCGCAGCAGGGAGGGGCGCGGGGGCAGGGCGCCGTCGCGGATGGCGCGCACAGTCGCCAGCACCGCGCGAACGCGACACACCAACATCTTGATTGCAGACCGCTGGGCAGTCAGGTGCTCCGCAACTGTGCACACAATTTTTGATTTTATTTAATTCTTTATTCAGTTTATTTATAACTCAAAAAAGAAAATAATTGTACTCAGTACTGGCACAGACATTAAAAAAATGCTTAGCCTCTGTTTTGTTAATTATTAATTTGTTAATTTTTTTTAATATATTATAGACACATTACAAGTAAGTGATTATGTAAGTGAGGTCAAATACCTAAACTGTTTAGTGCAGCTTCACCCGATGACACTCTAGCGACATGATCCACACCAATCCTCTCTGCCTCTTCAGCAGCCAGTGTGTATGTGAGTGGAGCTAGGAGCATTGTAGCACGTCCATTCACAACGTCTATGACTGATTCATATAAAACTACAGGTAATTGCTGTAACAGAAAGTGTAATATAATCAATATACTGACCATAACATATTAGCATGCATGAATTTTAACAGCACGCATGTAGATAGCATGATGGTCAAGCCACAAGTACTCAACTTATGTAATACTATCTCTCAAGTCATCAGTCACAGTCCAAATTTCAAATTCAAATTAAACTACTTCATAACCTGAATTTAAATGGTATTAAAAAAAGAGCACACTTGTCATGACATAGAACCTCCATGATGGAGGAACCAAATGATACATCAACCAAAATATTAATTAAAGAAATTAATAATATGTAATGTAATTAATTATTAATAATATGTAACATTTTGACAAACACTAAACACAAAATATAGACATTTAAAATGAATTTATTGATGTAATGTTGTAGTAGGATGCACTGAACTACAACAGTGGTGGCAGGCACACACATGTTAATACAAGCCTTGGCTTATTACAGTAGCTTCTTAAGTGTTTTACTACCATTATGTCCATTCATTTTAAAGGTCTATGACATAATACATACATCTCCATTCCTCCCCGCTGGATTTAGCATAAGCATGACTGGGCACTCATTGATATCACAAATCTGTCTATGTACTGCTATATCTCTTTCTGTTGGAGCTTCACCTGTGGTGTACCAGCCCAGGAAATCCATTTCTGAGAATACTTGTTTGACTAAAAAGATGAAAAAATAAATTTAAAAATAACCAAAAGCCTTTTAACTTAATAACTAGTATATGAATTCAGGCTATAAATTAACTGTGTGCCACATTTTCTTCTGATACTTATGCTTTAACTTTTTTTTAAATTGTGATTTACAATTATTCTATTATATTACATACCAAATTAGCTGCAGTGGTGTGGGGCTGCAAGACAGTGGTAGAAGTACCAGCTTTGTACAGGTTTATTTGATAAATGGCATTTGGTCCTAATTACTCCTAATACTGATCTCCACTGTGAGATAGGATGTAAGTACAGGCTTATACAAAAAATACTGCTGGTATGGTACCAGCAGTAAGAGTTATTGTATGAGCCATCTTTAAAATTTGGCATTTTTTAAAGTGCCTATTTAATATATGAAATACTTATTTTTTATCTTATTACTCACATTGTTCTTCCTTCTGGCTATAATATTCTCTATCAATGATAATGTCTCCATCAATAACACTGAATACCAGCTCAAAAGAGTTCATAACTTCAATGTTTCGACCTTTCTGCTTTCCAATTAATGCTCCAACCACTAAAACACAATATCAACTTTATTAAAAAAACCTTGTGAGCACTTTTGCATTGTGATTATTTGGAGCATTATTGTTATCAGACTTGAAAAAGTAGGCAAAATCCTCACTTTATAACTTATAGCTGTGCCAAGCGGTTTCACCCACGTTAAAAATAGTAACATAATGTTTGATAGCCTATAACCTTCCCCATGAATGTAGCTATCATATACAAAAAGAATTTTTCAAATTGGTCCAGTAGTTTCGGAGCCTATTCAATACAAACAAGCAATCAAATCTTTCTTCTTTAAAATATTAGTATAGACAAGCCCCGAAATGTTTATATTAATGACTCAACACATTTCGTGAATTAGATTATAAAGTGTATTTGCCTCAAATCAATAACAAGTTTAGAACCCCTTCCTTGAAACTAGTAGTGTAATTGTAATTTAAATAACTTTGGCATGGCCAATTTTTTACAATATTGATCTATTCAAGATGTAATTTACCAGTTTGAGGCGACCCTTCCTGAGCCCGAAGCCGAGTCCAGTGTTCTGATACATTCATAATCACGAGGGGGTGAAGGGACACTGTCACCGAACCAGATGTGGCCGTGGTCACGACAACGCTCTTAGTGCCCCCCGGCGTTGTTGGAGCAGGAGACGTGGGGTTCGGCAGCTCGACCGGCGGCCCAGACGACGCACTCTCTACTTCTACCTCCATTTCAAAGTCAATCCTGTCTGCACTAGACATTTTAGTGTACAGATTAAAGGAACAGTGTTCAAGAAATTCAATCAATATCAATATTCACGTATTTAAAAATAAAAGCGATAAGCAGACTCAAAAGTCAAAATTCAAAACATCAAAAATTGGATGGACATTGTCATGTCATGTCATAAGTATAATTTTCTATGTGACATGACATCTTTTCTGTGTCAACCTGTTGTCATTGTCAATCCGGTTTCTATATTCTCTATGTTACGATGTAGCTTACGTTCGCGCGAGAGCTTTATGGACGCTTAAACGCGTGTATGTTTAATGTTTCCGGTACCGGTGCCAGTAGTTTGCATTACCGGATAAGATCCTTGGTCAATTTCAATCAATTCCGCGAGTAGCTTAATGGACTCTTTAGTCTTAATAACTTTATTTTGGGTAGTGTCTTAGCTCTTAACTTTTATTATAATCTCAATGTTTGTTACACTATTCCAAATGTTTATATTGTCTTTAATGTTATCTTATCTATACTGACTCTAAGTTATTGACCATCCATAGTCTATGGTTGGTTTGGTTTGCATTTCTTTCATTCATTTCGTTTTCATTATTTTCGTTTCATTTGTGATTGCGTGATTAAAATTTTATTACACAATGGTAGTAAATTTTAATTCTCTGTGAGTTTAAAATAAAAGTTATTTATTAAATCAATAATTAAAAACTTTCAATACTAAGTAAGTGAATTTTCCTACAATAGAAACGTATAAGATTGGAGTCCTACGATAACTTCTACAGACTGCAGGTCATAAGTATATTATTCTAACGTTACATTAACGTATAAGCATGGCTTCAGCACTACCTAAGGCAGTGGGAGTAGCAAGAGACATCTCGCCCTTATACTACCGAATATTGTCGAAATTCCCGCAGAACTTTACATTCTGTTTTGCGTATGGGTCCGCTGTCAAACCGCAGATAGGCAACCAAAAAAAGCATAACATGATAGATCTGATCTATTGCGTCGACAACTCATACAGATGGCATGGTGCTAACATCGAGATGAATCCGTCACACTACTCTGCCCTTCGGTACTTGGGCAAAGGATTTGTTGCAAGATTCCAGGAGAACTGGGGCGCCAAAGTGTACTTTAACACCTTAGTGGAGTTGAAGGAAGAAAATGTGACGATCAAGTATGGTGTAGTGTCACAGAAAGATCTGGTAGCAGATTTGTTAGACTGGAGTGATTTGTACTTGGCAGGCAGACTTCATAAACCAGTCGAAATCATCAAACAGACTAATAGTTCGCAGCTTCAAAGCGCTCTGCAATCTAATTTAAGGTCTGCTGTTCACACTGCACTCCTTATACTACCTGAAACATTTTCAGAATATGACTTTTACTTTGCTATATCTAATTTGAGCTATGCCGGGGACTTCAGGATGACTTTTGGGGAAAACAAAAACAAAGTCAGGAACATAGTTCAACCACAGTTACTTAACTTCCGTGAATTATATAGGCCCATCTTGCAACATTTCCATGCCTATGTAGACTTCCCAACAGGAGATGCTCAATGCCATCAAGATTTGCATCCTGAAACTAAGCTACACCACCTTATGCAGTTACCAATGGTTCCCCAACAAAGGATTGTCAAGTTTTGGAACCATGGTGGACCTCAGCAGGATATGGAAGACGTACTCAGAGCAGTTGCATATGACATTGATTGTGCTGTGATATTGAGGCAAATTCTGAAAGATCTGGTTTGGCAATCTAGCGTTAGACAATCACTGAAGGGCATACCAACTGCTGGAGTATTGAAATCCATCCGCTACAGCGCTAAAAAAATAGCAAAAATGTTTTAAACAATGGAAAATAGTGTATCAATTTTACTATAAAAGACAATCCATTAATTACTCTAGTGTAAATATATGCAGAAATAAATGTATAGTTGTGCTGTAATGGTAATTTTTTTTAACCTAATTTAGATAAACCCTTTTATTTTGTTTTAGGTACCAATATGCTGTCTGATGAATCAAGCAGTGATTCAGAGACTGGAAGGTTCAAATGTCGCTCTAAGCCTCAGGATGATCAAGAACAAAGGTCTAATAGGAAGGTAGATCCTAAATCATCTGGAAGAAGTAGAAGGTCTGAAAGTGATAGGTATCATAGAGAACTTGGTAGGAAAAGAGATGACCGTAACAATTCTGATAGAAGATCTAGAGACAGACATAGATATTCTAGGCATTCACCTATGAGGCGAAGATACTCCCATGAAAGGAGTAGGCCTAGAAGATCTCAAGAAAAAGGTAGACCTGACAGGGATGACAAAGGTAGATCCAAGCCTTCAGATCACAGAAGTAATAGCAGAGATAGACTTAAAAGTGCAAGAGCTGGAGCACATAAATCTCCATTACCAACACGAGATATTAAAGGCGAAATAAAAGGCATAATCAGTAAGAGACATAGCACAGAAAAAGATGACGGTAGACGTAAGGAAAAGAAATCATCATCACCAGAAATAGAGAAACGTTCAGAAGTCCATAAACCTAGTGCTTCAGAATCAAAAAATGTTAACATACCAATTATTATTGATGAAATTGTAGATAGTGATGGATCTATTGAAGTACAACCTGGATCATATTACAGTATGATTCCAGCTATAGTGAAGGGAAAATCAGAAGAGTCTAGTGAAATCGATTCTTCTGATGATGAAAGACTCAGAGCAAAGCTTTTAAACTTAGAAAAAGAACTACACAAAAGTAAAAAAAAAAAACATAAGAAGAAACACAAAAAGAAGAGTGTAAAATCTGATAAGGAGAAGGGTGATGCACCAGTTGAAGTGAGTAGTACTACAGATATACAAGACAATGTGAAAACTGAAATCATTAACTTGTCAGATACTACAGAAGTTACATCTACACAAAAATGTAATCAAAAAGATAGCAGTGAAGAAGGAGAGATTTTAAGTGATGATTCAGATCAAATTAATATTGATCCAACAGATTTGAGGCATAAGTTAAAAAGGTCTTCAAGAAAAAGTGATACAAATTCTCAGGACAATCCTAATAAGGATGTATGTGGACCAGCCCTGCCGCCGCATTTAGCTAAACAGTTTAGACAGAGCACTTCACCTGATGTTGAAGGTCCAGCACTACCGCCTCATGCAGATGGGTCAAAAAACATAGGTACTTTAATCATTTTTTTTATTACATATCATAAAATGTCACAGTTTACTTATAATATAATAATATTATGTGGAATTCACATGCCTTTTGCAAGCTTTCATGTGTTCAGATTTTCACAAGATAACAAAAATGTAATTTGCTAAACAATATGAATCGAATAACAGTATTGTCTAAAAGTTTTACGATGTCCTTTTTTAAATTTTACGTCTACAAAATTTGAGTTTAGACTAAGGTGATCTTTTTACAGGACCGACAATACCAGACAATATGCGCAAGGTGCTTGCAAACCGAAGTAAAGATGAGATTAAATGTGAAAATTCAGATGAAGACATTAGTATTGGTCCACTTCCCGTAGGCGCTGATACAAAGCTATCAGAAGCTCATCAACGTTTAGAGGAACGTGCGTTAGAAATGAAAATAAGAAGTATTGAAGGGCATTCATTAGGTGACTCAAAAACAAAGTCTAGAGAACAATGGATGCTGGAGTTGCCTGAAGGCAAAGCTAAGTATTTGGGCCTGGAGGCACGAAGCTTTAGGGCGAAAGCTGGGCCTGACATGTCAGATAGGTATGTAATTTTGTAAAACAGTTTTAACGTTAGGTCGAGAATGTCGTGTGTTGTTATTTATTCTACTTTTGTATGTTTGAATATTTAAAGTATCAGGTCATGAAATACTGTCAGAATGAGACTTGTAAATAAAATTAATACAATTTTATGTTATGACATTCAAGTTTAACTACTTACAATTATTTTTGTACAAATACAGTTATTGTACTACACCATGATGTCCTGTGTGGTGTAGTGGTTATCATTCAAAGGTGGTTTCAACCCAGGGGTGAGTTCGAATCCCAGTGGAACTGAACATTAAATAGCCTAATTTGTCTTTTATGTCCAATGTCCATGGTACCCACATCACAGAAAATCTCAGTGAAGGTAAAACTCTTAAAGTATTATATAGTTTATTTATATTTCCAGATCTGCCTGGACAGATACACCCGAGGAGAAGGCTCGTAAAGCAGCAGGTATAGCGAAAGAAGAGGATGCTGACGTCACTTTACAAAGGGAAGCACGCTTTCGTCACATCGCTAACCGAGATGAAGAACAGGAGAAGTCTGTGAAGTTAGTAACATAATAATAAAAATTAAATATTTATGATGTTTTATGATTGTGTACATGTCAGTGTAATATCATACTATCTGCTGTTCACTATAGACGTTGGGATGGCAAAATTCCAGCACCCACCCTCACCAACTAAAACCCAAGAACTTGTCATAAAACAAAATAGGCTCTCTAATACTTTTCTTCACGTCAAATGTTGAAGCCAGTTTCTGACGCCTCAATGTTCCACTGATCTCCGTCGTTAGCCGTTTCTACAACGAATCGACAGCACGCCCAACTTAGGACTTCATTTAAAGGCGACTGGACTTCTCTCTGTATTTGGTCCGTGTCGTACTATGCGCCGTCATACACTATTTTATTTCAAACGCTGATCTCCCAATTTGAATAGATATTGCCTGTGTTGGAATTAAATTAAAATTGAAGTTATTTGTTTAGGAAACATAAAAAGAAACATAAACGAGACGAAAGCCTTTTGGAGATGCATCAGAAAAAATTAAAGAAGAAGAAAAAGGTAAGTCTTTGACAATAACAAAAGTAGAGAACCTATTCTTATTATTATACGAATAGGTAAAGAAGAGAAAGGTAATTAGGAAGTAATAAAATAATACTTCTATCTTCCACACCCGGATATTTAAATAGACTAGCAAGAACTCCATAACATCCTAACCTAGCCGGATGTTGACTAAATTGTCGAGTGCATTGCATTCTAATCAGAAATGGACAGTTACACAAACACCCAGGCCGGGAAGAGAAATGTAAATTCATTGTTCAAATAATGTTTTTATTTATTTTACATTTAATAGCTAAAGAATTCTTTCTTCGTTTTAAATATTTTTTTATGTTTATAGAAGGAAGAAAAAGATGATGAAAAGAAGGAGCGGCGTCCTTTTAACCGCGACGTCGATTTGCAAGCAAACCGCTTTGACGAGGCCCAGAAGAAATCTATCATTAAGAAAGCCCAAGACTTGAATTCTAGGTTTTCTCGTGGTGAAGCCAAGTTTCTGTAGGGTAATTGAAGCATAAAATAGTTTTTGTGTACTTTAGCTACAAATAATTATATAATATGGGTTCGTAAAATAATAAAATTAAGCCGTCGATGTAAGTGTTTTTGGCTAAATATCCCTCCTTGTATTTAAAGAAGGTAGGTTTTGTGTTCCAGATGGAGACTTGTAACTTTTATTTCACGAGATGATGAACTCTGGTTTTACATTATTTTATTCAAGTAGTGTACATAGTAACATACTTCCGTAATAAACATTTGTATGTAAAAAAAAGGTGTTTTGCGTTTAATATAACCTTCGGACCAATTACTAAATCAAATCATAATGAAATCAATTAAACAATCTTTAAAATATTCTAAGAATTTTATTAGTGAATTGAATTCATTTGAGGATAAAGATATTATGTGACACACTTTTAACGCATTAAAAACCATAGATTTAATTATAAAAACTACTATAAAATTGAAACTCACAATTCGGTACATTAATATTTTATTATTTAGTATCAATAATTATGATTATCAATTCACAAACCACGTCAATTTTTTTCTCCTAATTTGTTACATAGCTATGTCAACAGAGGTAGTGTTAGCTTTCTCAGCGGATGCACACATCTTAACCATAGAGTTCTCGCAGCAGAGTGGTTCCTCAGCCGTCATATCCGCGTATACCCACGGCTTATCGCATGCTTTAAAAAATGCTGAGAGCTGAAATCAATATTTCGTAAAATAAATAATACACATAAGTTAGGGATCTTTTGATTAAGCAACCTCGGTCGCGGTCGGTACTCGGATAAGTGACCGCTAGCGGCAAATTTAATGCGGGCTTCGTAATTCGGAGGGCACGGTAAGTCGTCGGCCCCAGCTGTTATCTATAGATATTGTCGTTAAACCTGGTCGGACGCCCTTTGGGCGATTGAACAAATACGTACGTAATGTTTCCTGGTCCTCCCCGGTTGTGGGGAGAGAGTAGAAACCTGTGCCCAGCAGTGACCCATAAAAAAGGTTGTTGCAGGCAGGCAAATAATATAATACTTAGGTATACAATACCGTATTATTTGACGTTAATCCACGTGTACCTTATGAGTAAAAATTTTTGAATTTGAATATAGATAGGTCCCGATGTTAGTAAGACGTTCAAATTATAGGATGATAGTCAATATGACTTTTGGTTGCCATGTAGGGTGCACTGCACCTATTGCTTCCTGTCTAATGTTCATATATACATACCTTCAATTCATCAGCATCTTTAAGTCGATTACATAAAATCTCTGGTCCTTTAGCTTTGGTCGCAGTCGCTAGTGCCAAGCAGAGGTTTTTGCACGTTGTTTCACCTTCCTCGTCGCACTTTATTACCAGTCCCGGCGACTGCGCCAACAATGGGGCACTTTCTGCTTCAGGTGCCGCTGTGGGGAACCCACCACATGAACAGTTTCCGCTCCCCATGTCTTCTAATCCTGTTGTGCTGAAAAGTAAATTTAGGTATGAAATTATTCACATTAGAATTAGTTGGTAGCTCTTGGATGCATCAAATCACCTAGATCCTAGATCTAAATTGATTGTTTTACCCTTTCAATAATAAATTTGTAATACTAAAAATAAGCTGAATACCTAAATAATAATGGTGAGAATCATAGTACTACATAATATGTAATGCCCTAGCTCTCTTTATTGTATACCTTAATACACACCTATTCAATGTTTCTTCGGCGAGGACTCCATTTACGCTGAAGAGCAGAATTGTAGTTAAGTAGCAGGCGATTCCTTTGGAAGACATCATGTTGAGAGTTGCTTCAATAATGGCAAAGCTTAAGTCGTCGACTTTAAATACGTTGGGTTACGTGCGAGAATGTAGGGAGTCCAATTCTTCATTATTATTGGGACTGTTCTGCCACTAACGATTTTTATTATTGAAACTATAGATATAAGGAAATTTTTTATATTGCTAGCGGTTCAACCCTACCTACGTAGTTACCTACTTTATACTGATACTAACCCTAGCCTTAAACCATAACTTGCCAGCAACATTACAGTCGTGTATCCATATTTTACACTTTTACACAAAAAATGTACCTAATTTAAAGTAAAATACTAATACAATAGCAGTGTATATGATAATATTTTCTGTCCAAACTTGTCCTAAATCATGGACAACAGTAATACGACCACTTGACTGTGATGTTATGATGTGAAGACGACGAAATTGTTTTGGTTGATACGTGTATACAATTAGTCGTTAACTCCATGATCGTATTTCTGAAAGCAATAAGTGTCGTCGTCTCATATGCAGGAATTATCAGCAATTTAACTGTTCGGCCTTCTTTTAACAATAGGTATAAGCTAGTAATTATTACTATTTATAGAGTTCTAAGAGGAGGCGAGGAAGTTGAGGTGGTCTAGGTTGTACTGATCGGTTTGTATTTTTTAGATGTTCAATAAGTGCAGAATCGTTAATTTGACCAAAACACGAAACATAAATTAGAACGGAAGACTGCAGGTGAAAGGAGATGTTGTAAAAATAATACATCTATAGATCTTAGGACAACTTTTATTTAAATTTATGAACATTACTACCAGTCTTTTATTATAAGAAGATAAATAGTTCAGATTTGAATAATTTGATTAACATCACTTTCAAGCTTCGAAAGTTATGTACCTACATACAATTACATACATAAAATTTAAGACGCCTTTATAAAAATACAAAAATGATTTTTCACCACAAAAATTTATTACATACGTGAGATTTTTAACATATAGGCAAACATTCATTATATGCATGTATTAAATTCATTTTATTAAATATGTATTTTTCAAAAAAAAACCTTTTTATGAGTTTGTCTGCAATAAAAGTTATGAAAATGAAATATGTACCATATTTCATGACTTTTATTGATGGGGATTATGTGGCACATTAAATATCCCTGACATCTATAATTCTCATAGGCAATGGAGATCAGTGTATAATATTAATTTACTGAACATACTATTTTGTTTTCTACAAACAGTGACTTAAAGTAATTTTATTTTAATTGATCATTATTACACAAAGACCACTCAGTAAAGGAACTGAAGTGATAGCCCAGTAAGGACCTAAGGATTATAAAACTTAAAATGATCACATAATAGTTTGTATCCCTTAAACTGTATACAAACCATTTGATGACTTCTATAATTACTTATTGTAATTAATTTGTTCGATGAACAAACCTATATTGTTGCCCTTTTATCCTAGTGCCCTGTTAGTGGAAGTCAACTCAACAAGTTATTTATCCAGTTTATATAAATAAATTCCATGTCTTCGCAAAATATATGCCACAGTTACAATTTTGTTTACCTTAATGTACTTATAACACATATTGTATATACATTTTTTCATTCTGTTCACCTTCTCCACATCAACTTTAACTATGCCAAATCTCAGACTTCTCCATGCAAGATATTTAAAAATATGTCAAATACTTTCTCTTCTCATATTAATATCTAAATAGACAGCCAATTTTGTATTAATTTGTGTCAAAATATTACAAGAACTGTCTTGGACATAATATGGAGGGTCTTCAAATATTTTTGTACGGGGATAGGGAATGCGTTAAGTGCATATCCCTAAACACAAAACAAAGTCTTTCTAATCATAAAGATAAACTAGGTATAAAACTCAAGTATAGTCTTTAAAATAGATGCTGTAGTGATCTACTCATAGTTAAGAGACGTCTGAGCTGTTGAACATCACTATCTCTGGGGAGCTGGGTTGGGTTTAGGCATTTTACTCAGCAAACCTTGAATTTCCTTCTTCTCATCATAACTCTTCCACATTTCATACAGGTTGATGATGGACCTTACTATTTCTTGTATCTGAAAATGAAACACATAAATGTGATAAGATAAAATAATATGTAATACGATAATAATAATTTGACTCAATTAACATTAACTTAATTTTTTCTTTACATAGATACAATAAATCAAGAAGTTGTGATGATCCAATATTAGTAAGCAATTTAAAGTGCTATTACAAACTTTGATTGACATAATTTATTTAAAATAGGTGATCCCAATCTTGTAATAAAATTTGTCTGTACTATTAGTTGGCTATGTTCTAGACAAATTTATAAATTCAATTCTAAAATTTACCTTATCCATATCAACATTAAGCTCAGCAAACCAATGCTTGAGATTCTCTTTGCCTAGCATCACACAGGCTATATGTAAAGCACCAATTGCAATCTAAAAAAGAAGTTTACAAATATTAGAAAAAGTTAATAATTATGTTTATTATTGTGTATTGGTATTATACTGTAGCATACCTGATATGGTGGGTATAGTAAACTAACATCAGTTCTAAGAGAATCGTTAACTATTCTCCAAGCATGCGTTAATAACTGATCATCCTGGCCTATGTCTTGTACAAAAAGCAACAATGGCCTATATGGCTGATAAACAATAAGGCAACAATCTAAATTCTCTAATAAATAGAATTCACACTCCAATATGTGGTTTGTCCTGTAAGGAAACTCTTGCTGGCCGTAAGCATAGCTAAATTTGTTCTTTATCACTGTCTGACACGTCGTGATTAACCGAGAGTTCGATATTACACCAAATTCTTCCACTTTCGATGCTAAGAAAACACAGGTTGGTGCCAAGAGTAAAGGATCTATACATTTTAATGAGTTTCTTGCATAAAACCGCTTGAAGTACACGGTGGCCGTCGCGATCACTTGCTGCCGAAGTTTTAATTGTTCTCCAAGAACTTGTATTATACTAGCGAAAAAGTTAAAAATCTTTTGATATTCTTCATCGGATAACTTCGCTAAATCATGCTGGCGATCCCTTATGAGATCTTGTTTATCTAAAATCCATTGTTGATGATGAGAACTCTGCCAGAAATTGCCAGCCATACTTAGAGCTTTGCTTCACCTCTGCTTTAGCTTTAGTACAGCGTTTACACTACATGTACAAAATTATGAATATTATTTTAACATGTATGCAGTTTAAACACAAATTATGTTATGATGGATTTAAACCAACGTAAACTAACTAATTCAAAGTAGTCAAACTCATTTAAAATTATTATTTACAGTTTATCAAAAAACAAGTACATGTTCATATTTTTGACAGTAAGCACAATTGACAACTTTGACAAGTCTAGGACAAGCGAGTGAGAAATGACAGCACATAACAGTTGTCAAATCTGACAATATCAATGACATTTTTTATTATGTATGTACATTTTTAAAATAACAAAGCTTTCGATTCTGTCTTTTTACCATCTATACGATAAATCCTTATTAACCTTTGTCAATTTTTACTTGACAGACAGATTAGGTACCTATAGTACAACTCAAAGAGCCCTTTCGTCCGGTTTTCCGTCTTATCCGCACGTAGGACAGAGGTATAAATTAAAAATGGTCAATGTTGCCAAATTCTATCACTGGACGTCTTTATACTGATGGATGAATGGATATAAATACTCATATATAAAAAAAAACCACAGATATAACACGGGTACAACCCATTTATTTATTAGCGTTCAACGTTCAAGATAAAGTTCTTTGCCTGGCCACGAGTACGATTAAAGTAGGTAGATCGTTATGAAACTTGGTACAAAACTACATCTACTTCGTAAAAACATGAATAGGTACGTTTAATTTAGCAGATCTTCCAGAGTGAAGTCCCTTAGTATATCATTGATGATATCGAATAGTGCTTCGCTGATGAGTTTGCTAACGTTTTCCATCTCATTATTAATAAAGTCCCTTGTAACACTTTGAACGATGCCGTTAATTAAGTTGTTCAGTAACGGTGATCCCGTCATGCCGCCGATATTAATCTGAAAACGATAATAATTTTATTCCTTATTATCCACAACAACAACAACCCATTATTCTCCAACTGCTGGGCACGGAGAATCTCAAATATAATAATTGTTTTCATTAAATTTATTGTTTTTATATTTATTTTCTTTACACCGTCATGGACAGTGTTATGGGTGGTTTGTACCAAAGATTGCTAGCTGAAAGAACAGCCATTCATTGAGAAAACTGCAGACACTGACAAAGTAAGGTTTGTAAATCACCTAAGTATGTACCTAACAGAATAAGAAATATTTGAATTTAAAGAAAACAAGTTAACGTACTTGGAGATCGTTGACATTAATCTTGATATCCAAAGTGCGCAGCATCAAATGTCCTCCCAGAATGTTTGTGCCAAGTCTTGCATCGACGTCTACATCCAATCGGTTTAGGAAAATTCTGAAGTAGAGGAAGTATTTATTAAGTGTATCACTTAAACTAAGTTAAGTCAACTAGGAAATATTAACAAAAATAGATTCCTATGAAATATTTCTTTAAAGTATCTACCACCAACTAAAGATAGCAAACCGGTAGACCTGATAGTAAAGTAACCACCGTACCCTATGAAATCTTTGCTACTAACCTATAATTACCTCCTGCCCTGTGTGAAATCAAAGTTATCCACGCCGTTGCATCATATGTGCCTGAAATAAATATTGAATTATTTTGCAGATACATATAGCAGTAAGTAGGTATTATGTACATGTATGTAGGTACAGAAATTAGCGAATACAATACGAATAAATTAACTTTTTTCGCAATTCATTCTAAAATTAATTGACAGTAAGTTGATAAAACTTTTACAATAGGTTTAGGGCTTAGGGCATTTATTTATAAAGGTTTAGGGACTTTAGATAAAATGAATATCTTACGTGGAGTGTCAAGAATTTGAATATTTTAAAAATATTTTAGAATGTTCAATATTTTAAAGTGGACGTTATAATCGACATGTATAACTTTGATTACAATCAATATTAATTGGTCAAACCTGTCAATATGATCCAAGGCAAAGTCATCCGTACACCTATGGCGAGTCTTAATGCATTGAAAGTCACATCGTTCACCAGGTACCACCGGAGACCTTCCATTCTAAAGTTGCGAATATTTGCAGTAATACGTATCCTAAAAACATTATATTTGTAAAAATATACACTGATAATAATTGGATTAGAAAAATTTTGAGGCTAAATTACATTTACCAAAATTACTTACCCAGTTTCGGTGTAAACAAACGGGCCAATATGATCGATGACGAAAGGATCTAGTATAGGAAAATCATCACTTCCATTGATAACCGTGTCTCTGAAGCTTTCCAACATATTTCTAATAGTATTAGCCACTGCACTCCGTCCAAGAAATGCGTTCAAAAGAGCTATATGCTCTTCAAGCATCAGATCATTAGCATCGCTCGTGTCCTTTGGTTTTAGGGCTTTCAACAAACTGCTGGTGGAATCCACATTGGTTTGTACAATATCTGTAAAACTTATGTTATTATTAGTAGTTAATTCCTACATTTAAGAATGCAATTTAGTTTTAAAAGTGACATAAAATTGGAATATTGTCCTGCAGAACCAAACGATCAAATACTCTCAATCTTTAAAAAAATCAAGATGCTTTTCGTACCTTGTATAAGTCCTTCATTGTCAAGGATAGCGCCGTTTGCAATTCCATACGACAATGCAACCACACACACTAGAGTTATTTTCTGCAAAGTGCACGTAAATATAATTTAACATCGTAAAATCATAAAATTTTTTAAGATCCACAATATTCAAAATAACTTACCAACATTGTTCCAAGAACTGTGGCGATGCAGTAATAATGTCTATAATTATACTTTTATTAAATAATTGTGATTTACCTTTGATTTACCCATAATCATTCTTATCGAGGTTTTAATTTGATACTCAGCAGATTTAGATATACTTACGACTTACGTCACTTAATATCTTACAGGTGTTACCTTATTATAATTTACATAACATTTTCACAAAATCAAAGATAACAAACCTATTGAAGCATTTACCAAATGGCTTTCAACTAGGCCAGCGCGCCAAATCACTCGTCCTGCTACTGCAAAGTGCTGAATACATGAACCGCAATAATTGGCGCATATTAGTTAGGGTTCTTACTGGTCACTGCCAGAGATCTAACCATAATAGAAAACGTCGATCCACATTCTTTGTGAGTGCATTGCGTCGCACTCGCTATAGAAGTCGGATACTGGGCGAATGCCTGCTCTCTTTCTGTTACTATTGCGGGCCTTGGGAACCTACTGGGTGTGGACCCATCCCAAATACCTACTGGTTCATCTGTGTATAGGTATGATTGTTATCAACACGACATACAGGTAAAAATAAAACTGGAAAAATGACTAAGTAGATACGTAGATTGTGGTGTTTCCAAATTTCAATAATTTGCTAGGTACTTAGTGTACCTAGCCGTATATGTAGTTCATTTTG
Organism: Noctuana lactifera; assembly: GCA_018231305.1. Classification (NCBI taxonomy): domain Eukaryota; kingdom Metazoa; phylum Arthropoda; class Insecta; order Lepidoptera; family Hesperiidae; genus Noctuana; species Noctuana lactifera. The sequence goes on from DWAV01000055.1 coordinate 19,886, forward strand.
TAGTACATCTAAGGGGCATTAAAATTCAACCATGATCCTACCCAACTCAAAAAGTTAAGAGGACATCACATCGACATCCATCCACATCGACGAAAATAAATTAAAACAATTTATTGTAAAAATGTTATTGGGTGCATCCATTCTATGTTATGTTCAAAAGCGTGTTTACAATCTCCGCTGTAGTGACGTTCACAAGATGCTCGTCCACATAGGGCACAATATAGTCCCATAACGCTTGCACGATGTCATCGTGGTAACTGGCCAATATTTCTGCTCCATCGCTATTCAACACCTTGTTGATGGGCCATGAGCTGTTTACTAAATTAGCCTGAAGAAAAAATGGAACAATAAAATAACATGGATAACATGACATGATGAAATAATTATGAATTACCTGTCGGTACGTAGCTACCTACTACTAGAACAATTATGACCGTTGCATTTCGGTGCGCTGATGATTTCTAAGCTAAACTAAACCTTAAGGTATGTACGTTAATTTTATTACTGCATAATAAACACATCGCTATATTATAGTTACCAAGTTTTGAGGAGTTAAATCACTAACCTCTATATCACCAACGTTAAATTCCAATAGGAAGTCGCTAATTCTCGTACTAATATCGTCTTTATTTGTTCCCAGGTGGATTTTGAAAGTTAAATCGCTGTCTCGAACGATAATACTATAGACAAAAATAACGAATAAGTGGGTAGGTATGTATAATATGTATATATAGAAATTTTTCCACCCTACATACCTAAGTACTTATAGAGCTTTATATTATTTACGTACCAATATATCTTTACGAAAAATTGCCTTTATTTCATAGTCAGTTAGTACTCACGTCATGTTCCCCGAACCTTTCAATGGGTATAAAAGATAAGCACGACCTTTTAATTCATAATTTTCTGCAACAATTAATAAGTAAGTAAGTAAAGTTGGAAGATTAGTGAGGCGTATAAGTAAGCACATATAATAATTATAATGACATCAATGAATAACTCCGAACAGTCTGAACTAATGCGTACCTACGTACGTCGACTAGATTGCCATTCCTGCATTATACCCTCCACCAAAGATTAAAGTTCCATTCATATAACCTAGAATCGTGGCGGTCCTCCGCGGTTCGAATCAGACGTACGAGTATGTCTAAATTATAGAACGATCTTCCTGCAGCCCGTAGAAGCATTTCCGGCGTACTAAGGCACTAAAAGAGCTCTCCTTCAAAGCCGGCAATCCATTAGTGATACCCGACGACGGTGAGTGACCACTTATCATCAGGCCCTACTGCCTGTTTCCTAGGCTTTTTAAACTATAAAAAAAACAGCATGGCTACAAAATGCAAGAAAACAAAAACATAAAAGAAATAGAAGTTTTCAATGTCGTTCGTAGGTAAGTAGGTACCTATATTGTATACCTATAATACTTATAGATAATTAAAAACGACAACTTGAACGGTGATCATGTACCTGCATATAAGATTATTTTTGGAATATTGACAGATATTAACAGATGAAGGTTTTTTTTGGACTCTGAAGCTATGAGCTCTTCTATCGAAAAGTTTTCCAAGCCTGTCAATTCAATCGTATTTATTTTATAGGTCATCCTGGAATAATATTAAAATTATAAAATTTCTATTAGCAAGCCTTAATTATAAGTTAAAAAGCAAAATAATGTCAACAACTTACTTAATTCCTTTTTTATCTAAGGTGGATTCAACTTGGGGTATGCAAATTGACGTAAGTAATGGCAATGGAATAAAAGAACTCACAGAACCCATCCGCCATTTTTCTAATAATAGAAGCACTTGTGATTCCAACGGATTCTGAGCTAAAAAAAATTTGAAAATGAATATAACAAAACAAGTAAAAGATCTGATAACCAAATACAAAATAAATTAAAAGTATGAAATGTCTGGTTTTATCTAGGTAGGTACTCGATTTAACGATTTGGCCAAAGAATTATTGAACTATTAAGTAGGTAGGGTCCGTAACATTTAGTTAGATACTATCTAAACAATAAATACGCTTACGGACAACATTGTCACTGCATACAGACAAATCGAAATATGTTAATGTTAAAATAGCAATTAAATAATATGCAATTATAGTCATGGTACTGATGGTAAAAACTTCACTAATCTCTGAGGGCAAACGCCACACACAACGTATTTTAAAGATTTCGCTATTTATTTGTCTTAGCTTGTAATGAGATTTCTTTAATTACCGTATTGTGTCACATAATAAAAGGATTATTTTTAAGATGCAATGTAAACATTAGTTACTTAACCCGAGAGTAGGAAAGGTAAAAAGTTTCGTATTTCCCCGCAAAAATGATTAATTTTTTATCTACGTACAAAACTTTCCTTATAATTATGTATTTTTGTATTGCACAAAGCACTCCGTCCGTGGAGACCGTGGAGCATCCCTATAAAGGGCACCCTAGGGCCGGGGGTAAATATTATTTAATCTGTACCTAGGGTTTGATACCAACTATCTACTTTATTATGTTAGCACATTAAAAATACTAATGATAAGTTTAAAAAAGAAATCAGTGATTTTATTCAATTTTTGTACAAGTCACTGCTAAATTCTTCAAAACCGTTTTATAACGGTATCTTCTACCACGACGACGGAAGGATACAATCGTCTGCCACGCTGCTTTCTCCGCAAATATAGCACTATAACTGGCCGTAGATAAATCATCGGACCAGAACGAGGCCTCTTCGAAAGTGTGCTGAGTATCGTCCCGATCCGACACAGGTCTACTCACTATAGCAACCATGTACAGTAAGAATATTTCACGAGGGAATTGACATAGGTATACCGTCTGTGTTACATAGCACAGAGGAGGGTTTTCTGTGTTCACACCGAAAACAATTACATTATAACTTGTGTAATGCTGGCAAAAATTTTACGTAGATACGATAAAAACAGATATAGTTTTATTAAAAAAATGAGCCATGTTTTATGCGGACGGTACCTCGTTCCAATGCTCCATTGAATCGCTTCAACACTACGTAATACATGGTTATCAATTCAAGGACTAACATTTATGACGAATAAATCATAAAGACCCTGCCCTTATTAACTCAAAAAGTAAGTTATGTAAATAAAGATATAAAAACTCCATGTAAGAATCCGAAAAAATATTCAATTTCATGAAAATCGTTTGGAACCTTTTTCGAGACTTAGATTATATATAATGGTTAACAAATATAAGGTTATATATACGTACATTGTATATAGGTATTGTATACAATATACGTATATATACATAATTATACATACAAGAATTGCTCATTTAAAGGTCATAGGTACACAACACAAATAAAAAATACCAACATCTCTAAAAGAAGCTTAGTGCTTTAGAGTGTTCAGAAAATATCAATATATCGATATATTTCTATATTCCGGTATTCTTTTGATTTACTTCTCTCTATTCCGTGATTTTGATAAAAATACTTTATCTATGTTTATAGAACTTGTGATATGTATAGATTTGATTTCTTTTTCGGTATCAGCTGATCTTTGAAATCGATATTTTAGTCATTTTTCGAAATTTCGATGCATCCCTAATCTTGGTCTGTTGTTGTCATTGTCGGCTCAGCTGTCTTGTCAGGGTTCTCAGCTGTCAGTGACAGTGTCAGTAGAGTGGTGGTCTGGTACTACGGGTACTACAGCTGACTATTAGTATCTAATCACCATAATTCTATATAATCACTATCACTAATCATTGAGTGGTTAGGTACGTTACGTGATTACTTTTTTCATCCAATCATCCATCAGACCATCACATTATAACAGAAATAGAAAAAATAACCATGCAGATGTCGGCTGTCGGCGACATAGATAGATATATGTGCCGCGGCTGGGACTGCTGACCTAATCTTAAAATAGAAAATACAACTTTTCTTGTCTACTGTAAATCCCATTTTTACCCAAATTGAAAATACGAAGTGGAATCAAGATGGGCAGAAAGTGGAATCAAGATATTACCAACGAACTCAAAAAAATGTTTACCTGGTCCTATTTCAGAGGCCTCGTAACAAACCCGGCACAATTGCCTTTTGTTGCAGTACTTATTTTGATTGCCGAATTGGTTCTCAATATACTTATAGTGGACAGAGTGCCCTATACAGAAATAGACTGGAAGGCTTACATGCAAGAGTGTGAAGGATTTTTGAATGGGACTTTCGACTACAGTAAGCTTCGTGGAGACACTGGTCCCTTGGTGTACCCAGCAGGATTTGTATACATTTATTCCTTATTTTATTTCCTTACTAACCAAGGTGAAAATATAAGAATGGCTCAATATTTATTTATTGGTGTTTACATACTATTACTTTCATGTGTTCTAAGAATTTACATAAAAACCAGAAAAGTGCCTCCATTTGTTCTTGTTATTACAATTCTAACATCCTACAGAATTCACTCTATTCATGTGTTAAGAATGTTCAATGATCCTATTGCAGTTCTATTTTTGTATTTATCTTTAAACTTTTTCTTGGATTCAAAGTGGTATTTAGGTAGTATTTTTTACAGTTTAGGAGTATCTGTAAAAATGAATATACTTTTATATGCTCCAGCTTTATTTTTCTTTTATCTGATTAACTTAGGTCTTAAAGATACCATCAAACAGCTTTTTATTTGTGGCATAGTTCAAGTACTGTTAGGATTGCCATTTCTAGTAGTTCAACCAGTGGCATACATTAAGGGAAGTTTTGATTTAGGTAGAGTTTTTAATCACACATGGACTGTTAATTACAGATTCTTAGATGTTAAGACTTTTGAGAATATTTATTTCCATTTAACACTACTTGCAATACACATAATATTAGTAGCTATTTGTCTACCAATGTGTGTTAAATACTTTAAAAGTTATTGTCGTCTTAAGTATGTCCAAATGCAAGTACAACCACAGATTGATGCTAAAAATATTGAGAACAAAAGAAAATCTAAGTTAAAAAAAGATGTTAAAGCAAAACTAAATGTTAAAAATGAAGACAATGAAAAACTAAGTAAGGAACAAGAAGAATTTTTGCAATCCTTTAAGAGTGCATTACAAAAGTCATCTGAAAAAAGTGGAGTAAAAACTGTAAAAAAGTCACATGATGAAGATGTAACATATAACATTAATTTTGATATTATATCACAATTGTTTATTTTGCCTATGTTTTTGATGAACTTTATAGGTGTAGTCTGTGCCAGAAGCCTACATTATCAATTTTACTCCTGGTATTTTCATACCTTACCATATCTGCTGTGGTCTACTAATTATTCTGTGATTGTGAGATTTTTAATTCTTGCTCTTATTGAGCTTTGTTGGAATACCTACCCCAGCACAGATATTACTAGTGCTCTGTTACACATTTGCCACATTTCAATTTTATATGGTGTGTATCAGAAAATGTCTGCAGAATTGCTGATGATAAGTAAAGAACAGTAAATCTATAAATAGCTTATTAGAAGCAAATGTAAATATTTTTTATTTTTATTAAAAAGAAATATTATGTAAAATTACAAAAAGATGAGAAATTTTATGGCTGATGTTGACTGTATGCAAATAAAGCCTTAAGTAGTCTGGATAAAGAGACAGACTGAAGCTTATTTTATTGGTTTGAATTTGACTACTTAAATTATTGATTTGAATTTAACTAAAGTTTCAGTGAACAATAATTTAGGAACATTTATATTATACCTATTAGTACAATGCTATGATGGCTGTTTTGATATGGAATAAATATCTTTTATAGAAACAAATTTATGTTCTTGACTGACATTAGCATTTAAGGTATATAATTTTATTTTAAAACTATGATATATTTACTGTAAAATGTTATTGTTGCATTCAAAACTTATTTTGGTTTATGAATGATTATGCATTGCTTTAAATGTGGTTCAAATTCAAATTTTTTTATTCATCATAATATACACTGGATGCACATGGACAGCATATTAAATACTAATGTTTGTACCTCAACTAATTTAATATTGAACACTGCCTCTATAAGTATATGTATTAAAGTAAATATATATTCATTTCATTTTCATATAAAAATGAAGTAAACTTAGACTTGATATTATTTTATTTGATAATAAATTCAACTCATTACTATTTTAACTTATCAAAACTGCCATTACAGCGTTGCGCAGTTTATATTGTAATCTTAAGTGTGTAAAAAGTTCTTACAGTGCCTTACTTTTTTCTTTGAATACTGAAATATTGAATATTACTTGTAAGAATTATATGGATGTTGAAGGTATTTTCTATTATTGTGTGTCTTGAAATAGTTAACATATTTTTAAAATGCAGTAGGAAACTGATTATTTTATTATTGTATAAATTGGAAATATGAAAAACTAATTGATTTTGTAATCTGGTGCAGAAAAGTTTGATGTATTAATTATTATATATATATATATATTAGACTCTAATACATCATATAGTGTGATCTTACTTTAATAAAATTATTAGAGTAAGGTCAGTACGGTTTTTGAATGACTTATCAACTTCATAAATAAAACAATTCAATAATATAATATGAATGTGGTATTAAAAATAAAAACAAATATTTAAGCGTTTTAAGAAGTATTTATTATGAACCATATTAATACAACTAATCAAAGGGAAAACTAGTAATAACCTTATATTTAGAGATAGAGGCGTAATACTTCCCCTGATATCACAAATATCCACCATTAGTTGCATCCGACGCCTCTAGTCTGTTCCGAATTATCAAAAAGTGTACACATCATATTCTATTTACTTTAACATATTTTATCTATTACAAAGCTCTGTAAACAATATCTGCGTCGTATTTCGGCATGGAACAAAGTAAAAATTGTAAAAAAGAAAAGCTACTAATAGCAGCCCAGACTTGACAATTATAACGTAAGGTTAAAAATTTCAATACAGAGTTTTAGATGAATTAAAGGGTTCACAAAAACACAATATGTTGGATCACAAAGAACCAGTACAGATCCAAGTAAAGATCGAATGTGGTTCGAAATATTCACATTTATATTATAGTGTGTATTAAATCACCAAATCAAAAAATATAGTGTAATCGCAATAACATCTTACGAAGAAACTGAGCGCCCATTGTTCCGGTCACACTATACAACTGGAAAATACAAAATTCAGACCTAAATTTCGAGATATCCAAAATTAAAACTAAACGCTTATAAAGAGCCTAATTTTTTTATTGTATGTACTTGTGCATACCATATTTGGGCAGATGTTTGTCGTATCTCAAATTGAATTTTTACTGTTCAGTCAAATACACCAAGTCAAATATAGTTGGCGACTAAAACCTAGAACATACAGTAATGTATGTGTATGATTGTAACTATAGTTCTCGGCATAATTTTTTTTTACAAGAAATAGCGTCTGATCGTTACTACACTTTTTTTATTGTTGTTAAAGTGCTGCCATTGTAACAAATTACATACCAAATAATTTTGTTGCAACTTGAAATATCATTTATTCATACATAATAAATAATATGAGTTCCAAAATAAATCAGAGCCATTTAAAAACTAGTGTTTAAATTATCTGTCGAGGACTATACTCACTAGTATTTGACGTCGGGTCATGGTGTTAATAATATAAATACAATCCCGTAAAACTAGACACAGATAGATTCGGCAGTCTTACGTGACTAGGCTTACAACTAAGTGAATTATGTAAAGGATAGCGCGTGGGCATCTAAACGAAGCCGAAATTTTTAGTTTTGATGGCGAGTAACAATTTATGTTTTAATACGTGCCGCGATGAGTACAATGGTATGTAAAGCCGTGAGATGCAGGTGTTAGCGGTGGGCAAGTGCGCGTCGTCCGCAGGCCTTATCGTTACGGACGGCATCGGCTGGAAACCTTCCTCAGAGGCCGGCAGCGCAGGCGACCCCGTCCAGAAGTATACCTAAACGTAAGCAGAAACATTGACATTCACACAATTGAAACTATGAAAAACAATTGAATTTACAATAAATAAAAGCATAATTAAATTTTAGGTGGATCATCTGCCTGTTTGCTAGGCTTAGACAATTAAAAATAGAAATAATCAAGTATACGACTTTTCTAGTACTTACTAAGTCTTGTCTTTCCAGATGCGTCATTTTGTCTACTATAGCCCAAAGCCAACGTTTAAAGCGAGCTAGCCGTTCAGGCTGTTCTCCACTCTCGTCATTAAAACTAGTATATGAAACTAAAGCCGCGACATTTATGTCTCCGACGCCGTTCAGCAGCAGTCTTAGGTCTTCTGCAGTAAGGCCTTCTAAAGCAGATTCCGGTAGGACATCCAAAATTCCCACTCGCATTGCCTAAAAATTATAAAAGAATAATATAGAAAACCTTCATCAAATTGTAACATACCCAAGTAAGAAGTTAGAAAATGCTTTCCTTACCTCAAGCGCTTTTTCTTGTGAGATTACCATCCTGTGTATCGCATATTTACGCACGTAATCATAAACATTAAGCGCGGTGACCTCAAGTTCTCGTCCACCTGGTACCAGCTCCACGCAACCACCGCCTTCCTCTTCGCACATTTCCAAACTGAAAAAGGGTATTTTATGTAAAAGCCAGTAAATTAATAATTCATAGTACTTCGTAATATATTACGTAAAGTTAACTATATACACCTCTACACTCCAGATTCATACACATTCACAATTCCAAAGTGTGCAATGTGCATACACTGTCGCTTTACTTGGCATGTATACAGTAAGACAACAAGAAACTCCATATTACATTACACTGTTTCTGTAGAAGTTTGAGTCAAAACTAACATCAAGAAAAAGTAATACTAACTCATACAGTAATTCATTCTATTTTTAAGAATATAACAAAATCAAAACATAGAATATTCAACACTTTGTAAGTTAAGTGTAGTAAAAAAAAGTCATGAATAATATACTCAATGTCTTACCTAAAGTTGAGATCAAGAGCAGCAAAGAGGGAATGGGAGTCCCCAGTCTCTGCATCAACAACCAGTTGACGAAGACTCTCATAGACTACGGGGTCGAAGAATGCCAGGTCATGGAAGCTTATTGGCCGTCTCAGCATATATTTGAGCACGTGTCGATTCAGGAACATTGGACATAGCTCATTTTGCAAAAGGCATAAACCGATTATTCTGAAACAATTTACCAGTGAAATTGACCAGTCTATTACCATAACTTACATAATTCTTATTTTACTAGAAGTGCACCTTTATAAGAAAAAGACTAGGATAAGTTGACTTAAGTCCTAAGATTACAAATATATAATAATATGTAAATAGTAAACCGTCATTGCTCCAACCCGACTCTTAACTAGGCAAACAGAATATTTTTATATGTATATTACCTGCCCACATTGCGGAAAGCGTTGATCCTCTCGGGCGTGGCACGACCCTGGCGGGGAGAGTAGTAGCCGCGCTTGCCAGGCGAGTAGAACAACGGCGCCGAGTCGTCCGTCGCGCTCGCCTCGCTCGATGTGCCCGCGGCCAGCGCGCTGTTGCCGCGCTCCGATAATGAGAACACGTCTAGATCTGGAAAAACAATATAGATGTAAGGACGTTTGACTGGAAATAAAACTGAGCACGAATTATTGAGCGATTGATTAACGAGAAAGAATTATATTGAACATGACTGCACAGTAAAGAAAAAAGGACGCAAAATCAAGCGTCGTTAACGTCTCTTGAATATGTTATCTTTTTTTTCATTTCACATGTTATGTACCTTACCAATTGTGTCCGCAACCCTCTTTGAATGCAATCGCAATACTCAAATTATTTACGCGAAATGATTGAATAATGTCTTACCTAATATTGCTTCGGAGGGATGTAACACAATGAGATCCATGGCTTCCCGCACCTTCTGTCGCAGTGCGTCTTCGCTGGCGAGCAGCGCCACAAGTTGCGGCTGGGTCAACTCGAGCAACATGCCCGTTATTTTTCCCGCGAACGTCGGATGGAGAGAATGCACCTAAACAAAATAAATATTTTATTCCGAACTTTGACAACAATCTTACAATCTGTATCTTGAATGTATTTTTTTTATAATTTAACTTAACTCACAAGAAACGATAAATAAATTATCAGCATGATAAAAGTACGTAATTAATGCCCTTACTTTAGGATAAAGTCTTTCGCCTAGTTGAGCTTGGTGTAAAGTTAGGTGTTCGTTGTGTCCACCGGGTCGATCGCCGCTGTAGCCTGGGCCTTCAGCGCTTGGTGCAGCCTAGTACAAAAAAAATATTTACCGATGAAGTAAGTACGTAAATGTAGATGTAAGATTGAATTGCTCTTGTATTTTAATCAAAACAAAACAGAAGATTTTGAGAAACAAGAAAAATATTATTGTAAATGTAAAAATAAAGTTTCAATCTGTACACTGTAGAAATGTTATTTGCTTCTTTCACATTAGCATAAATAGGTACATGCTCGGCTGCAAATCATAAGAAGTACACCAGATGAACTTAATGTCAGGGCGCATAAAACCAATATCACATATATAATTGGAGGCTTGGACACGAAGATAGATGCATCAATGGCTTCCTCATACAGTGTCCGCCAACATCCATAACTTTTTGTATTATATGAATATTGATGAAACCTGTGGGGAGTAGGGTCGCGCGTCAACGCTGAGCAGGCGGCGCGGCTCGCGAGCGGCGGGCGGACGCGGCGCGGGTCTCCCCGGCGCCCTCCGAGCGGTGTCTTTCACCCTTGCACGACCAGCTCCACTCCTAAGCATAAGAGTAGATGAGTAAAACAGCTATAAAAATAATAAAAAAATAAAAGAACCAGTTTACGTTTGTGTTTTAAAATTAAAAATTTTCAGTGTGAAATCTAAAAACATAGTCAACAAAAACACATTCATACATTTTATATGACCAATAAGAACTATGGACGTCAAAGTTTTTGCTTAACAACTGGTACCACTCCATTTAGTTGTATACCAACACCTACAAGTCTTGCATTATTACCTAGCACCGCTGTTACTGCTAGTCCCGCTGCCGGGTTGCGCGGCCGCACCAGTGGAGCCGTTGGCCGTATTGCTGCTACTGCTGGTGCTGCTGCCGCTGCCCGTCGCTGGCTCCAGTGGTGGTAACTTTTCATTAGCTAATAACGCCTGAAATTGAGTGCATTGTTACAATTTATTACTATTGAGGGTGTTAACAGTGTTAACAATATTAAAAAGATGGACATTATTTGAAAATAATATCAATAATGTCTTTACTTTTTAAACCACCTCGGTTAAAATAACAGAGGGTGGTTAGTGTGTTACTGTAAATAAACATATTATTATACTACACGTCCAATAAGGTACATGTTAACATTTAAATTTCATGGTGATGCTAAAGTGAACTAAAACAGTATAAACATATCTTTATTTAGAATCTAAAATGTGTAGCCTTACTTCAGCAACACTTGTGTAAAACGAGCGGGCGACGCCACTGCCCTCTCCCGGCTCGTCACGGAAGGTGACTTTCACGCGATTCACGGCCAGTGGTGGTTGAGCGCTATGCGCGCGTCGATTTTGCCCCGCAAATGCACTATTTAGTTCTGCAAACGTCTGTTGCAACAGTTTTGCACGGTCACGCTCCATCTAAAACACACATACATGTAACTATATTACTTTTATATCTTAAAAAAGTAAAAAACGAGCATGTACACATTTAAAGCTCAATAGGATAGAAGTCCATTCTGAATTCGTAAGTAATTTGCTGATTATGCAGATTATGATGGTCCAACTGGGAACCTTGAATTAAAAATACCTTCAATAATAGTAAAACAACTGCTATAATAAGTTACATCTCAGAGAATATTAAATTTCCATGTATACCATAAATAATACCTTATGTAATGTTAAGTCTTTCTGCTGACAATTTCTTAGTTTTTCCATATCACGTCGAAATTTGACTTCCTTTACGGGAAAACCACCTAATTCAGCTACCACAGAGCCGGGCTCCAAGCCAACGTCTTCTGTGAACACGCGCCCGAACAAGTCTAGTGACAAGCGCCACCGACCGAGTAGCAGGTCATGAGACACGGACGCCCCCAACGATGGACATGCGCGCCTGTCTATTACACTGAAAATACAAAAATTATTGTATCATCATAACATGAAATAGCAAGACAACTTTTGTTTTATCCTAAACAAAACCAATTTCAATCATGATAGTATTCATTTATAAATAATATTTATATAATATAAAACTAGCTGAGCCCACGAACTTCGTACCACCTCAAAGCAGTAAATTATACATAATTATAAACCTTCATCTTGAAACACTCTATTAAAAAAACTGCATCGAAATCCGTTGCGCAGTTTTTATGATCTAAGCATATAGGAACAGACAGCCGGAAGCGACTTTGTTTTATACTATTTAGTGATAATAATATTTGTGATTTACGTACGGTTGAGTTGGTGCATTGAGCACTTGGGGTGGCAGCAGTGGAGCAGTTGATAAACCTGTGGTCTCAACAGTGACGTGAGCCGAAATTTCTTGTGACTCCAGCGGATCCGCTACACTTAATAATTCACCCTGGAAAACAAATATAGCCTTTACATCAGTTTTGAGAGGTTGAGACAAGTCTTCTACAAATGATAGAAATAATATGAGAACTATAAAAAAAGAAGTTTCTTACACCGAACGTTCGGTCCAACGTTGGCGTATATGCTATTTATTAGATCCACAGTGGACAAGTGGCGTTGGGGACAACGTGTCGAACCGGTATTACATATAACAGAACTTATAAACAGGACACTTCAACAACCATATCAAAAGTTAAGGATTCCAATTGAAGAATTTGGGTATAATTTTGTCAAAAAAAGTCCCCCAAGTAAGTGGAGTGACTTACAGCACGTACAATGACAGTCTTTCCAGGACTGCGCGATGAGGATGGTCTGGGCTCAAGTAAATTTGAACTGCTTGGACCTGTAAACAAAGGAGTATTGTAAGCGATGGCAGAAAACTTGAATTAAACCCAGGAGAAATAAGTAAAAATATGTAAATGTTTAAAGTGCATTAGTAGATAAATTACATACCTGGCGAAGGAGAAGTAATGTTCTGTTGGTGTGGCGCCTCAATGATGGAGCAAGCAGTGTGCACCAGGGTATGGAACTCAGACTGCGTTGGAGCGGAATCCTGGTTTGTACTGGCACTAGTTGAAGTTGTATGTGGGTGTCTGTTCGAATATAGAAATGGAGTATTTCTTTCGTTAAGTTATAACAAATTGAATAATGTTGTTCACTCTATTGCTGTTGCTTAAAAATATGTATAAAGATCATCTACTCACCTATGATGCTTTTTCCTAGGAATCTGTCTTGCTTCATTTGAATCTGAATCTGATAAG
>DWAV01000056.1:0-32796 GCA_018231305.1 Noctuana lactifera
GTGATTTATTTGAGGCTGTGAGTATTCATTTTCATTACATGTGTTATATTAATGTAGATTCCTACCGTATTCGTGTTTTCCAATTACCCCACCACATTAGCTTCAATGTATGATTTAATTTAATTGTTATTAATAACCGTTATGTTTTAGTCGAAAGGCAACGCCAGTAAAGAACACTGAGAACATAGAAGGCGCGGAAAGAAAGGAAGACCAGAATGCAGCGGTAATGAGTTACGCCACGCTCCACGACACCAACGGGAGACATATATACGACCATGTGACTGACAACGTGTACGACTCGCCGTACAGCGAGAGGATAGCCGACAACGTGGCGTACGGCCGCCGCAGCGACACGGACTCTGCGTACGAACCCGAGCCCACGGGACCCAGCGCTGTCGTCACTATCAACGGCGTCGCAGTTCGTTGAAAACGCATCTGACTATAACAATTTAATGGCCGATTAGTGTTTTTCTATCAAAGTGAAATCTATTTGAGAATGTTGAGTGTGAATTAATGTACTATGAACGTCAAATCGGTGATTGATTGACCTGGGAAATACAGATCCGGTGTCTAAATGTTCGTGTGCATTAACATGATTTTTCTATAATCATTAGGTAGGTACTGTAAAATACTCTCGTCACTGATTCGATTTGTACTTGATATATTTATCAGTAGATCTATTTACAAAATAACTTAGATACATACGGCATCAAATCAAATTTATGTTTTCAATAAAAAGACAATAAAAATGGTTACCAATAAACACTTGAGTGTTCAAAATGAATTGTAAGTCTTAGAAATTAATTACGTATCTCCTTTGTTTTGTAAGCAAATTTGAGTATCAGTAAAACGTATTCGAAGATCTAAACCAACACTCACTAGGTAATGAACCAAAGATGTAAAAAGAGTTGGAAATTTGTATGAAATATTTTTATATTTATGCTAGATAGTTTATGACTGCAGTCACGATGTTATTTAAATTCCAGTCCGATATCGTAATTATTATTCCAGAAACAGTAAATTGCACTTGCCGGATAGATAATTAATGGAAATATCTGTGAATAGCTGATTAAATATATAATAAACTAAACACTACAAACATAACAGTGGATCAAAACAAAAATAAGTCTTGTTGAATAATATTTTTCCTGATTCCATTATCGAGGAATTTTAGGAGGAACTTTACAATACAACAAACTTTATATTTTCATCATGGTTTACATGCACGGTGTAATTAAGACTTGAAGAAATAAAAATTATTCGGCCACTGATGAACCGGTACCAAGAATAATAATATTAAGAGATACCAAAGTAAAATTCTCGAAATAAAGAAAACTAGACAAATATAACTAATAAACTAGATAATATGAAGCTCATTATACTCAAAATATACTGCAAACTATTTGTATTAATTAGGTACATCCCTAAATCAAAGTTAATTGGTTATAATTTCGGGCAGCCAATGCGGTATACGTTTCTGGAATAGGCTGCTGGATCGAACTACAATTGTTTTGCCGCCCTCTATCATTACATAACATAAGTATTAAAATAACTTAAGAATGTTTTTATTTGAATTGTTTTCTGCTATAACTAGCCTTATTTTTAGAGAAACCTTTTCCGTAGGTCGGTATGCTATAAAACATGCTATTTAACTTAGCTATTTATACTATTTCTAATTAAAACAAATTCAAAAAAAATTGAAATTAAAATGAAATAGCCTAAGCCAATAATAAACACACATTAGGTAGGTAGGTACCTACGTTTTATTTTTTTGTAGGTAATATTTATTTTTTGAATAATGTCACTAGAAAAAGTAATGCCAAAATAATATTATTGTTATTGCTTTTCAAAATTAAATTAATAAATAAATCCTTATTACAATACTTATATCAATGCCACTTATGTGTGAAGTTCATCGTAATAAGTAATTAAGTTATGTATCTGTTTAAATTTTTACTCTTGCACTTCCCTCTTCATTATTGTTCGCTAAGTCGTTGTAAATATTAATACTTATAAGCAAATATTAGATTAATTACTATACAGCAAATTCATTGTGTTAGCTTTTTAGGTATTCTAACATTGACGTTATGTTATAAAATTATTCCAAATGTAGTCAATATTAAATACCTGTTAAATACCTTCTAGGCGCCTTCCTAAAAACTAATATTAAGTATGTAGGTAGGAACGAGTACAATAAGTTTGTACAATTGTTTTTAAATTTATTAGTGAAATAGTGCTTTTTTAATTAGTTGAATTATCCACGTACTTGTTTGTACCTACCTTTTTTTTTGTTTTGTTGAATTAATTTGAATATCAGAAGCTCTAAAGATTATGGATTATAAAAACTTTTTATTGAGCTTTTAAACCATGCCGTTTTAAACCCTTTTATGAGGTGAGGCCTATTCCCAGAAGAGGCACGTAAAAACGCTTCAGTGTAGCCCTAGGCGAATGTCTGTAGATATTTTTAAAAGGTTGCAGCTAACTACTGCCGTTAATTTTAGTCCAGCAAATTGCAAATCGTAATAATAAGTTGTTGTTTTCTAATTGTTTGTAACTGTGTATCAACATAAATATCCCAGCCAATATCAAGCAACTATAATACAAATAAATTATGTATTGTGATGATATAAAAATAAGTGTTCGTCTTTCTACTTTAAGAATACAAAGAACAATATTTTTTATAGTTTGTTATTTTGTATAATTAATAACTTTTATTTCTGCCTACCCATGTAAATTATTTTTAATGTTCGTTTAATAAATAAATAAATTACAAGTATCAAATTCTTATTCCCCACCCTGCGTAACCCCTGTACCTACGAAATGTTATGTTCACTGGTTTAGGCCGTTGTCCATCAATAAGGTTTCATTAAGTTAAACTCAGGATTTGTTAAACACTTTTATTATACAAAATTGTCAGTATAACACATATAGACAACGACAAATATAATAATATGGTAAAGTTATAATATTCCCAACTGTATTATTAGCTATGTATATACGTATATCTACTACTTATAGAAGACAGCAAGTTCTATATTTATTAGTGGAAAGGAAGCATTCGTAGATAGGTACTTATGAATTCAAATAGTATGTAGGTAACTTGAGTACATTTTTCTAAAAGTGTATGATGTATAATTAATATTGAGAAACAGGTACATACAGATGGTATATAATAAGAGTATCCGTAAGTACGGTATAAGTTATTTTAGATTTCTATCATAAAACCGTTTTAAACCAGATACGTATAGAAATTCTATTTAGTGTAATGTAATAGGTTTTATAGAGCTTAGTACAGGGTTCAAACTAAAAGGATTACGGTTACCGTAATACCTATATATTATTATATTGTAATGAGAAGTTTTCCACATCATCTATGCACCATTCAAACCTTTATAAATTACCCAGGCTACCCAGAGCAATAGAATATTAAATTCCTGAATTACTTTTACCATTATCTCAAAGCCAACGAAGCTGGTTTGCAGATCCCGTTCCGTGTATCGTCGAGTCGAACCGCAAAGTCCATAAAACAATATACCAGTTAAGTACAATATTGGCCCACATTTGATGGTACAAGCATAATACCTGTTGAATCATACTTTCTTACGTAATTTATAATTTTACAAAAAATATAATAATTTAGTGATGGTATTAACATGTGAAAAATAACTATGAATCAATATGGTTTAGTTGACACGTATGTATTTAGAATAAAATTTATTATCTACCCTTAAATGGCAACTCTAAATAAATTGATCCCATTTTTCTTTAAACAAACATGAAAAGAGACTATGTATGTATTTTCTGAAAGAGAGGGACGGAGAGGAGTAAAATAATTCACAAATTTGGTATAAAATGGAGCTTCTAAGCATCTAAATAAATTCTACATCTACAAATATAATAAAAGTAATACCTACCGTACAATAAAATATCAATATTATTGTTGGCGACAAAAAGGTTTTGTATAATTATGATAAAAAAGATTGTCACTGTCAGTTTAGAGAGTCTAGGTTTTGCTACTATCGATTTTTGCTTATATTGTTTCGTTTAATATAATTTTATCTTTTTTTATATTGTTTTTGTTTAGACCAACCCCTCGTTCTTTACAATAATTATTAATGTACATACATCCTACGTGTTAGAAGTTGATTGATTTATTATGTCTAATACTTAGATATCTAAATAATAACACACTGATTCAATATAACATTATTACAATATATGTAACTAGAGTACAAAAGAATATTAATTTTTTTTTACTTAACTTTATAAAACTTTTAACAGGGGGTTGCAATACATCAAAGGGTAATATAAAGAGCAAGATAGAAATCGATTGTTATAGACGTTTAAAGACAAATAAAACAATAAAATTTAAACTAATGTTTATGTACATGGTTTCTTTTTAATGGCATTTGTACCTGATGCCATTTAATTTGAAAGCATGAGCAGCAGATTTTAATACTGGGCTGAATTTTAATATTGTACCAACTTCAGAATAATCTTAGAATATAATATTTTTCTATAATATTTGATATTATTATATTTTTCATAAAAATAAACATTTACCGGACGCAACATTTCGTCTTCTGAACTTAAAATCTAACTTCTATTATATTAAAGGTAGTATAAAAATGGCAACATAAAATATGGAGTCCGCATAGAAAAAGTTAACCAGACTTTATTTAGTGGAATTTGAACTGAAAATAATAAAATACCTCAAGATAGAGTAACGTAGTGTGAATATAATATATATATAATATTATTATGTAGATCTAGCAAGATCCCGAATAAGTAAATTTTTATATT
Organism: Noctuana lactifera; assembly: GCA_018231305.1. Lineage (NCBI taxonomy): Eukaryota > Metazoa > Arthropoda > Insecta > Lepidoptera > Hesperiidae > Noctuana > Noctuana lactifera. The sequence continues at coordinate 4,804 of DWAV01000056.1, forward strand.
TACAATATTTTTTAATCATGTTAGAAAATTATTTTCAAAAGCTTGTAGCGCAAATGTAATAGAAAACATAAATGTAATTAATTTTTTATGCGCTACAAGTTGTAAGAAATATTTTATGTAACAGAATATTAAAATCAACACAACAGGGATGCATAATCTATATCTTTATAAAAATACCTTAATAATTATGCATCAATGCGTTTTATCGATTTATTTCGTTGCGATTTTCGAGGTACGGTAGATCGAATCATCTGTATTCATAAGATTTTCAATTTGCTCGTTTTATTGGTATTGATTTTATACCAGTGTTAGTGATAAAAGTTACATTCGACTAAAATTTTTTTTATAAATTTAGGCATATTGTGTAAGTTTTTAAAACTGTTAAAAGTTATATCTTGACGCCAAGGATGCATTGAAAGCATTTAGATTGCTTAATATTTCCTTTTTTTTTTTTTATAAATTTGTTATCAGATCTTTGTGCGTACACTAAAACCATCACGGATTAATGTTATAGAGTCATATATGTACTGAGTGGCTGTCGTATCACCAGGACATATGTATGTAAAACTCAATCTATAACAGCTCATATATGACAGAAGATCGTTGTACCTACTATGAGCGCATCGAAAACAAGAACTATCAATTTATAATTTAGTACAGCAATTTGTACTGATAAAGTATAAAACACTTAGACTTTTATTTCACAATACTTCTAATGAATAAAAAAATAAAAAAAATAAAACAAGGATAAAATAAAATAAACAAAGAAAATAAATCAATGATCATATTTATTTTGTATAACTCTTACTTCTGGAAATAAATAAAACTTTTAAGAACAAAAATTTTAAAACTTCTAGATAGAAAAAAGCCTTAATTTTTATACATTACTATTTTTTGAAGATCATTTGACGCCTAGGTAATTATTATTTCATCGTTCACAAAATTAACAATATTTATTACATTGAAAATGTTAATTCACAAAATTACACATCTTGAGATAAAAAAAAATTACAATTAAAACAATAAACATCAAAAATTTTCTGCATAATAAATAATATCATTTTATTAAAAAACTTAAGCAACGTTTACTTACCTCGCAAGTTAATTGCATTGCTGTGTAAATACTATATTTTCTCAGAATTTGTTTATCTAAATAAGGGCTAAAAATATTTCGTTTTAATCTAACCTACTTTACACTTAAATCATTTAGGAATACATTAAAATATCAACACAAAGGACACCTTGGGAACAATATTATAGAATTTAATCTCCAAAACCACAAACTACTTTCGTAGTCAAAGGTGTCTTCCATAACATAATATATGATATAAATATATATACTATCATATTAATATACTGATTCAATTATTGATTATGTTTGTCAACATAATCACATAACAATATAATATTATCGCTTCAAGGTTTCCAATGATTATGTACAAACTACAGTGGCGGCTCAAATTATTAGGGACACCTGCTGAAATATTGAAAATCTCAATAAATCAGTTTTATATATTTGCAAAAGTAATTTCTATCATCTTTATTTAATGTAACTATGTAATAGGCATATTTACACATTTTTTGTGTACGTATTTAGGCCTAGCTGCCTTTTTTTGAAAGATAGTCTGTCTGTGAATCAATTGACGTGTATCGGCCATATCGTTTGGGTAAGTGTAATTGCAATTATAACATGTGCAGGTTCGAAATTATTATTCTTTCTTCTGTTTAAAATAGTAAAACGTTATTGTGAAGTATATTTTAAATAGTTTTGGAACTGTAATGATAATTTTTATTTAAAGTTAAAATTTTTAAAATAAGAAATGCTAAGGACCTCATGAAAAATGAGAAGAAATGAAAATGAGAAGGCCTCATGAAAAATTATAGAGAACTGTATCGTACAGAAAGCTATCCTACTTTCTCAGTATCATGGTATGGTCTGCGATTAGCAGCCAAGACTATACATTGTGGAGGCACCATGCGCTCAGACCGATATATCGTAACAAAGTTTCATAACCAAGATGTGATAAAAATATGGCACAAACTGGGCTCTTTTGAAAAAAGTAATTGCTGCGAAAGATGGTGTCACCAAGCCGTCGCAATTAAAAAGGGCACAACTGTCATTTTGCAAATGTTGAGAAATACGAGATTTAAATATTTTTTTAATTTTGTTAAATAAAAACACTTTTAAAATGTTTTTCGAAATTGTGTGAATGTTAATAGTTGCGTCTGTTTCGTATGTATACTGTTAAATATATCAAAATAAGAACTTCATGTAAAAAAACAATATAAAAAAGAAGAAATATACTTTTTAGACAACTTGTCAACTGCATGGCGATGTTATTAGTTTTTCTATATTTTTACAATAATTTCGTATTATTTCTACTCGTATTTTTTAAAATAAGTTGTGATAATGTAATGTCGTCGGGAAGTTATAATAGTGAATGTGCCGAAATTAAAAGGACGAGTAAACTTTGATTGTTTTCTATTCGACTTGATGATTATGAATCCATGATAAGTTACGTGAGTCAGATAGTGAAAACTGCACAAAGACTGAAATGTACCTATTAGTCTTTGTGCAGCAAAAAAAAAAGGTGAAATAAAAGTCATATCTCATAACGTGCTCTTACATAGTAATAAAACTTAAAAAATGGTGCAGTTGTGCCTTTTAAACTTATGCTATTTCCGTTAATTTTGTTCCTAAAAAGCCTTTTTTTCTGATTCAGAATATATATGTATATTCTCAATTTCACAAAAAATGTTAGTTGTGCCCTTTTTCGGTAACACGGCAAAATTATTAATTGAATTTTTTTGTTTTACTTTTTATTTTAATTTTATAAATATAATTGTAGTGCATCATAATTACAAAAATAAAATATTTATATCATCTTAAACTAGAAAAATTACGAAAACGCCAAGTGTGTCTCTAATAATTTGAGCCACGATAGTATAATAATTAATTTTGTTGCGTAGGAAACGAGTGTATATACGAGTGCAGATAGGTGTGGCGACGGGTCTAGTGGCCGGCGCTCACTTGGACAGTTTGCTGATCACTCTAATTAATGCTCCGTTCTCGTCTTTCAACCGTTGGTTCTCCGCCTGCAGCACCTGCTGATACTGAAATACCAACCAATACATTTTCTACAATTTATACCAACGCAACTGTTGTCAACCGATGTCCACAGCGAGACAGGAATAAATATGTGCTCTAATAAAAATATTGTGAAATTTATGTAATTATAATGAAACTTCGAATGAAGTTATTTTACGGAGCTATTTCATCAGTCTAAAAAATTGTGTACAAAAAAAGTCCCTGCCTAAGTTGATTCTTAGTTATTTCAGTAGCATTATGCTAAATATGAAACTTCAATGTCTTCAATGCCTGGCCATCTTATCGGACCACATAATAAGATAACGATATCACTTTAATATCTCGCAACCCTGGCTGCAAGTAGAGCTTATACACGAGGAGGTATATTTTATATATTTTTTAATAAAATAAATTGTAGGAGTTAACAAAATTTTAAACAACGTCAACTAAAATTATAACCTTTGCATACCTGGCTTGTGTGCATAGTGAAGATATATAAGAGTTTACAGATATCCATAATTATAATTTGTAAATAGCTCAAGAACAGTGTTATAAACGTGTGGTCTAATATTTTGGCCGGGTACCGTAAGTTAATGAGTGTTTCCCGATCAAATTACTTCCCCTTGCATGTTTTTACTTTCATGTAAAGTAAAATTGATTAAAAATAAACTAAAGTTTGGTATGATGATACAAACTCGATAACTTAGATAGATATTTTATGGAATAAACAGGCAACCTGTACATAAGTTATAATAGAAATATGGCTAATCGATGTAAAGCCAATTTATTATTTTAGTAACTTGATCGAGAGACAAATTTCTTACACCTAATGATGAAATAAATAGGATATTTACAAGGGAGTCATAATTTTATGTCTACAGCAAGAAATATAAGCCATAGTAATAGACTATAATCTTCGGTATCTATAATATAATAATAATGTTCTTTGATTCAATACCTAAAAATACCGATCACTCAAAAATATCCACACATGTCCAAAAAGTCACTTAAACAAAAATGACATTGACAAAAATCCAAGTTAAATAATTTGCTAATAATAAAATACACATACATAATAATGCACTAATTTCCTGGTTTTCATAATCTGATTTAGCGTAAAAGTAGGTAATTGAAACTAATGTTTGTCAATAACGTTTTAGTTAATAATAATAATAATAACTACATTTATATGTAGTACTCAAGTGCACAAACGATAACGATGTAGAATATACTCGTACTTATGTATTAATGTATAAAATTTTTTAACTCTGCATCACTTACGATGCGATGAAAACTAAGAATTGTAGTAACCTTATTGATCTTAGTGCCTTAGTGATTTATACACATGGTATATATAATGCATGTATATTAATAAGTTTAATTTAATTTATTAATAAATGAGCACAGTCATGCAGCACGCTGGACAACACTATACGGACGTTCTGTTTTCAGATAATTTGCTATACACGTGTGTTTGTATAGTAATGCAATTTCCTAAATTACTTTCACAAACAACATCAGAGTAGTATGACTGTATTATGTTAAGATTTATCGTAAATAAGATAAAAAATATATATATTTGTAAAATAAAATAAATGATATTTATACTACTAAATTAGAATAATACATTAGATAGAGTAACGTTAATAGTTATGTAATAGTGTCAATGATATATAAAACTACTGGTATAAAAATATAGAATTAAAATTTATTTTTGTATGTTTCCTCAACATTAATATAAACAATTTATAACAAACGTTGCCTGTTTCCGAAGTTGCATAACAACGTTATCTGATACACAGGACGCCAAGGTTTGAAAACTGCGGCGGTGACCGCATCAAGTTAGACACGATTCAAAGCATGCTCGCCATAGCACTCTGTTAATCAATGTATTACTGTGATGTGGGGACCGAAACATTGTAACGGCGGACTACGTGACGTGGTCAAAAACTTTGCTGTCATATTTAAGCTGTCATAACGTACTACAATAGAAAGCTAAGTGAAATCTAGTCGGAACTTTGCAATACAAAAGGGTTAAGACATGTTCGCTTCGATTAATCTATTTGATAAGACAGCAAGGTCTCAGACCACGGCGCAGAATGTCGCCACTGAGCGCCCATTCGCACACAATTACCTATTTGGCGGCAGAGTTGGTCAATTTGCTCACGACCCGCGTTAGGGCGCGGTTCTCAGCTTTCAGCCTTTCGTTCTCGGCTTTTAGCTTTTGCAATTGCTACAAAACGAACACCAACATTATAACTCGTCGCTATGGCGCCGTTTTGACGACCGACGAACTTGTCGTAACAAAACTAATAGCTGATGTACAATTCATGTCATTCAAATTTCTTTTAAAGAAGTTTAAATTTGATATATTTGTGTATTGTGTTGTATAATGTGTTCAATTGGTCAAGAAATAAATAAACAATACCTTTAGCTCTTCCTCCATTTCTGATAATTTTCTTTCCATGGCTCTTTTCTCTCTCTTCTCGATTTCAGATGGTGAATTCTGGTTCTGAAAAACATATAATAACATAAACAAATAAAAATAAAGTTGATGTGATGTCGGGACTTAGTAAAAGTACCGTAAACAGTTGCATTTTAATACGAAAACGAGCAATGAACACGGCCCACTTTTAGCTCTCCCCGTACTCGTTAGGGACGCTGCTAGTCGATGTATGGGGAAACTAAAAACTCGTACTAGGCGCCTCTGTACTATCTTCGACCTAGACGTTTACGTTTCGTTTGCGACGAAATCGAAATAAATAGTTACAAAACATACTTAATATAAGAGTGACATGTGAAAGTGTGATGAGTGGCGAAACAGTTGTAGTAAGAAGGAAATCACGGGAGCCAATCTGTGAATCCGCATCCAAGTCAATAATAAGTATTTAGCGTTGGGCAAAGATTAATCAAATGTTTTAAAATAGGGTAACATACAAAAGTTCAGTGCAGCGGCGCAATTATCAATCAACTATCTATCTATCTATCAACACCGAGACCGAACACGACGTAGTGTTAAACAGACTCTAATGCGTCTTATACATAAATTGGCAGAGGCCATCTACGAACGAAGCTGGAGAAGGGCCCGATAAATATACAATTCAATGATTGACGTAAATTTGCTAAATTTATCGATAAGTACACACAAAATATTACTTCTAGTTTCGCATTGCAATTTCAGCAAAAGCATTCACAACGACATAACTAAGAAGTTTGGTTTTACAAAACTATTGTTACATAATTGTTTACCATATCATGCAATTCAAAAACGAAAAAAAAGACGGGGTTATTATGGAATTTCATCAAGCAAGAGCAAATTGTTAAAGCTTAAAGTGAAAAAACACCCATTGAAGCAAACAAGTTATACAATTGTTTGCTTAATCTAGAAATTAATAAAAAATAATACTATAATCTACACTTTCTCTCTATAAAACGAAACAATTTGAATTATAATAAAATAAACATCATAATGCACTACTCACAGCAATAATACAACAGAACACAACAGTTACAATTCGTTTACACGTAAAGTTTACGTACACGTATAGCAATCACAAGCTAAAGCAATTCGCTACTACTCTACTGAACATAAAGACCAACAAACATTACACAGCGTTAGCAACATTTATTAATACTATTTATAAAGCAAAAAAGCAAATTTTACTAATAACATGTGGATATTACAAATTCGCGTTACCGTTAATATAATCATGTTAGCGAAAAAAAATTCGTGACAGAGCTTAACGGCGGACTACGTCTGTTTTGTATTAAAAAATTAACCTAACTAAGGTTAATCACTATAGTACATAAACCAACCTCAAATAGGCTAAAGTTCTATATGAGAATGGGTATATCCCTAAGTTAGTCACCTTTTTTTACATTAAATACTGACTGACAAGTGCACGAGCCAGCTGATGGTAAGTAGTGACAGTCGCCTATAAACATTTGTACCACTCTAGAGGGACCTAGTCTTGACTTGGATGGGACCTTTAACGCCTTTGTCTAGTCTTGACTTGGATGGGACCTTTAACGCCTATGTCAGTACCTTCTAGTGTAACACAAACTTCATTTTGAAAGATAGTTTCAAAGATTGCAAGTTTGTGGCAGGAACGACCCTACAACCCTTTTTATGACCCACTGTTGTGCATAGTTCTCTTCTCACAAACGTGGACAGTCCGGAACATACTCCAGTGAGCTGCTACAATGCGAATCGGTGGAGACACAGGTTAGTGGCCAACCCGTGTCGGATGTTTTCAGGCCGCGCGAAAAGGCCTCTGGCCAGGATTAACGACTTTTATCTACCGATACCAGCCAGCTTAACGTGCCATGCAATGTGCCACTAGAGCGGTCACCCATTCAAGCACCGATCGCGTCCGAGGTTGCATAATTTGTAAGATCGCTTGCTATATGCACTACCAGCAAGGCTTTGCGCGCTACACGCGTTCGCGATCTTACGGCAACATATATATATAAAACTGCGTCTGCTATTAACTAACTTACACCATCTATTTGCAGTATGCCAGCTACACAGCCCCCGTCGATTTAATAATTAATCCCCAATTTATTTTGTTCGGGCTTTGATGTGATGATGTCGTGTAATTTGCAAGTCGGACTACAAATCGTTAAAATTTAACATAACAAATATTTTCGTACCACATGCGTAAGCCTGGTGATGGTGGCGCGCGCGTCCCGCAGCTGCTGCTCGGAGGTGGTGAGGAGGGAGCGCAGGCGGCGCACCTCGCTCTGCGACGCCTCGTAAAGAGCCTTGTAGTCCTTCTCCTCGTTGTCATCTGCACGCTCACTGCCCGACTGAAAAAATTACCACAATCATCGGTTAGGACAATGAAAAACACATTTGGATTGTAAAAATATAAATAAAATAAACCATAAAAGGCAATTCAATTAAGACTTATTTTAAGGAAAGACTGTGTAGCCAGCCATGCCATTATCCAATTAAATATTTTAAATCATAGAATTGCAAATGTACCATCGTAAGTATTGTTTTGATATGGCACATCTCTAATACTTTAATTATCGTTTCAAGTCAAGTCAATATAATATAATATATATTGGTACAGTAAGTTGATGTGATTAAATACGGTTTTTATTTAAAATATCCTTATATTTATTCATCGTCTCAATGGTGATACTAGTTTCACAATTATTGTTACCGTATACATAATTCAGCTAAAGAAAATTTTAAAATAACTGCGATGCTAAGTTCTCCAGTAAATTAATAACCATTATTTAATTTCCATTACATTTTTATATCTCGATCGTAGTCGTTCGTAACCGTTGCTCGTAAATTGGAGGGAACCTTGAGCTCTTGGTGGTAAAATAATTTAGGAAACAAACATTTAATTTTCAGCTAATAGATTATATACAGATGCTTTTAAATTGTGCAAACTGAAATAAATTGTCAAATCAGGTTTTATGTATCTAAATAATTATCCTTTCGAAAGTTATATTGCAGTCAATAACATAATTAGATTTACAAATAATAATGAATAGGCGATCTTAAAAAGCATTTGAATTCCACCACACCTCATATTGCTGGCGTAGCCTAATTCCTTATTATGATAGGCAATGCCTTGTACAAGACTTTAATATTGAATAGACTAGTGACCTGCAATAGAACAGTAATCTAAATTTATTTGTAAATAGTTTTAAGTCATTATGTAAACTAACACAATATCCATCCGAAGCGAGCGAGTTGAGGCTGAGTGACCGTGAATTGAGCGCCGCCACTGAGTCGAGGGATGTAAGCGATCGCGATCGCTCCTTGTTCAACCCGTTAGTTTTATTTGCCGCCCGCGACTTCCTTTCCGGTCTGGTAGGAGGAACGTCCGCTTCTGCTGCCGCAGCAACTTCAACCTGAAGCTCAGGCACTTTCAGCGGCGGCAACAACTTAGGTTTAAAGTTCTTTTGACTCGCTAGTAGTTTTTTGTCAAACTTTTTTAACACTGGTGTCATTAAATTTAATGAGCCCAAAGTGGCCCCACTCAAATAGACCCCACCGTAACCGGAACTAGTCCCCCCATATATGCCGAGGTTCGATGACGGCCGACCGAGACCAGCGGTGTAGGGATTATAATTTCTGTAGGTATTAGAACTGTACGAGTTCGCATATGGGTTATATTGTCCACTAAACATAGAACCAAGCATACTCGGTGAGGAGCCATAGTGCGAAGTGAGACTTCTAGGCCGCGAAGAGAATCTATCTTGCTTTCGACTCATCTTTGCTTACATCCCACCGGCGCGTCGGGAATCGAAATACGACGTACGCGGTGTCCGTTCGCTGCGGCGTATGAAAACATACTGACTGTTTTCCAAGTCTTATAAATCTCTACACAGTGAAAATATTGTCGACACCCACACAAAACACCGGTCCATAGAAAATGTGCGAGAGAGAAATCACAATGACGCACTAAACGATGAGAGGGCAATATCTACAGAAGCACGTGAGAAGTCATCACCTGTAAATATATCGAAAGCATTACGATTGTCAACGACGCGTAGACATTGGTCCTGAAAGCATCACGCATCAAGTGTGGTATCGGAAATAGAGCTTACACGTACTATAATTAACGGCGACGCCTCGTCTGTCAGCAAAGGTTTAGGTTTAGCATGGGGTTTGAAGGCCGTCCTATGTCGTTACGTTATGTGGCTTACCGCCCGCCTGGCTCGTTCAGGTACGCATGCGCTAAAAATAAGCGTTTGCGCACCCGACTGACGAACATCGTATATTTTACCTAACACAAATAAAATGTCACAGATGTTCGTAGCCGTTAAAGGAAGATAAAGTGCTAGAATGATAAATAGGGACCAATAACGACACAAAAAAGTAATGGACTGGAAGACTATGTTACCTACAAATGTAATCATTAATGATTGTATCGTGAAATGTTCGCGGATATAATTATGTATTCTATAATTATGTTAGAAAGATCATAAAAACAAATAAAAAATGCTAAATATAAAATCTATTTTCAAGTTTACGTAGTTCTGGTTCAGACGACTGCTGACCCAAATTCTAACTTGTTTGGAGCACTCTAAAGAGATGACTGGAGTTTTGAACGACGCATTTGAAATCGACAGAAATAGTTTTGAGACCATGTTACAAAAGACTCTTTTGTAACTCTATTCTGGTACCAAAATTCGAACTTAGAAGCTTAAAATAATTCTTAAAATAATTTAAGAGATTATTAGAGAATTTACAATAACATGCCGCCTGAATTCAGCTATTGAGACACACTGATATTTAACATATTTATTTAGCGAATTTATAAAGACGAATATTGTAAGATGTAGGTATCTAAAACTCAATGCGGCTAGTCGGTGACGTCAGACAGCCATGTGTGCATTAACAGTAAAATATACACTAGTCATCGGCGGATACGCTAAAAATAATAAAGTTTCTAAAGGCACATCAAATTTCACTAGCGCTCCATTAGTGTCGTTCTTACTGCGTATAATACCCAATAAACGTTTTCATCATAGGTTTGACAAAACTCAATGTTTATCGGGTCCATACAACGTTCTAATCTAGGACCAGGCTCCTTGTCAAGACTAATCAAACGCCCCGAATCGATGGCGTTGCGTCATTTAGTTAAAGAATTCTTATGGCTACCTTCTACCACCAGACAATCCATACCATGGACATCGGACGAGCTCTATGACATCACTATAGTACATAGTTATTGTCATGATTAAATATATAATATGAAAAATTTTAGTTCAATCACACACCAAATTTCCTAAGATTTTTATTGAGGTAACGGTGAAGCTAATAAAAGCATGTTAAAAAAAGATGCATGCTCGGTTGGTGTATTCCGAAGCAATGATTCACACAAACCACAATTTCCTTATGAACCGTTTCTTGAAGAATGCCTCTTTGTATTATGTATGAGTCATTGTATGAATAGACATGTCGTGATACTGATAGTTTTTTAAGAAACCAGGTTATAAATTTTAACTTTCTAATAACGTGATGAATAAGGTTCCAAATTTGATTACAGTGCAGCGTTTTAGTATAGACTGAAGATATTATAAGAAGACGCAGCAGCAGCAGCACCATCCTGCTGCGTCATCGCATCTGTAGGTAGGTACGCAAATCAAACAATTATAATAGTTTTTACTTTACCTACTGTTCTATTATGTTTCATAATATATGAGTAAATTTTGCACTCATTTTAATCAGAACGCTTTCATTCGTAGATACCGACTTCTTACGTAAGTAGGTATATAGTTCTTTTTGCATGGCATATTAATAAGATATGCAGACGTTAGGTTATAAATTCTTAAACAACAAGTAAAATTGCAAACATACAATACAGCACCCGTTAACTAAACCGTAGAGTGCGTTGTATTGTACCTACTGGTCGCCCTAATTTATGAGTCGTTTATAATGGCTGTGTAACATCTGGATTGAAGCCAATTTGTCACACTTCACACTGGACACCGCATTAATATATTCTTTTAACGTACAAAAATCTACGGTTACTGTAGATATCAATTTATTTCACCTCATCATGCTACGTGTTAAGCGTCAAAATAATGCAGCATTTCTATATTATACATAATCAAGTAACAATGTAGCATTCTAATGGTGAAAGAATTTTTGAAATCGAACCTGTAGTTTTTAACCGACTTCCAAAAGGAGGTCATTCTCAATTCGGCCGGTACATTTTTTTTCTGAGTTTAATCTTTCCACTTTATAATATTAGTATAGAAGTACATAGATAACTTAATAATTAAAACTTGGTAGGGTATTGGGGAACTCTTGCACCGAATGTAAGATTTAACTTTTGCTTTAGGGTGTCAGATAACGAAGCGATCGCGATACAACAAAAAAAAATTGAAGCTCCAGTAAAGGTATAACTCATTGAGAAAGAAAACGACTAGTATGTTAATAAATCTCTCCTTTTAAAAAGCCGTTGTAAGCGCGGCTTTAGTCGCGACGATGATAAATACTATTTGCATCAAAAAGCAAAAAATACAATTTGCGGTATTATGACGTAACTACATCTATTTCATTGGATTACGGCTAAGTGTACGGAAGCGTCTAAAAATTATTTTATTATGTCTCCATACGTCAAACAACTGTTTATGTGAGCATGTTGGTATATTCCGTGTTTTACAGTCAGTCTGTCTTGGCGGCCAGTAGCCGAAAATAATCATTGACATCTTATTGTTTGCTTACGTCATAATACGGCATGTAATATGTTATACTGACCTAAAATTATGTTAACGGTGTTTCATAGGCCGCGAAATATGCCAGGAAAGGGTATTCAGAAGAAACACACATTAATTCATTATAAAATTCATCATTCTATAGGGGCAGAAGGCGACCTATGCGCCTTTTGGCGAGATACGTTCGACTTTCGAGGAATTTTCGTACGTTACGAACTATGTCAATGACTTTTGTACGTCTACAGATTACATTATTATTGATTCTATTGACGCAATATCCAGCGAGCTATGGAGAGTGCCTACTATTCTCTCCATAGCTCGCTGGACCGTCGTTGAGCTAAAGAATAAAGGGCCAAGTCTCGGCGACATAGTAATTATGTTGACTCCAGGCACTATGGTAAAAACTTTGATAAACCGTGAGTCCATCTGGCTTCACTGAAGAGCCACACAAAAACATCATCAAACATTTCTATTATAATAATATATGAATATAATTTATAAGAAACCCTAATTTAAATTACAAAAAAACTTAAATGACTGTCATTAATATCTGTCTATTGAAATTATTAACAGCGAGGTGTTTGACCTGATGATCTCCATTCTCACTTTCTCAGAACAATAATGTCTATTTTTATGCGAAAGTGTAACACATCCGAAATGATGGATAAACGGTGTCGTTGAATTTGCGAGCAAGGTTTATTTTAATACTTTTTCGTTTCGAAACGAACACTTGGCGATGAAACAAGATGTGAATCAATTACTCATTTCAAGTGGCAGGATCAAAACAGAAAAACATACGCTACTTTAGATCTCTTCACAACCATTTTGGTTCCAATAAAATATCATATGATCTAATAATATATCTTACCTAATTTATAATTCGTATACGTTCTATAAATGATAATAAAAAAATAACATTATACATTCAGATATAGAAGATTAATAGCCCTACTAATAGAGGCATTGGAGTGGAGGTAACATTAATAACAAAAAACACACGTTATTTGAATTATTTGAATATAAATTGAGTTTTCCTTTCATCTTTCAATCCTATCATACCTTTTTCAATTTTTTCCATGTCAGATGCACATCGACACGACGTTTGTTATTAGACATTTATATCGCCACAACGCTAAAAATATATAATATCTAGAAGATTCACCTGCATATTGTTCATATGCTAGTAAGGATTGAAAAGTTCCGATACTTCACTGATCTCATCATCAGATCTTGACCTTGCTATAGGCAAATTTAAAAGCTTGAGGTCGTACGCCTCTCGAATAAAAATATCATCGCAATCGGTTCACATTTAGCCTATTTACGGTGAACATACATATAAAAAATAAACGTAACGACGAATACAGAAAGATTTTGAAGTCAGGTAAAAAGTCTGCTGCTTTCAATAATTTTTATAGCAGCAAAAGAGAATTATTTAGTTACATACGTTTAGTTGAGACGTAATATTATTCGTTAATTATACAAATATTTATTTGTAGCGTACTTGGTGGGTGTAGGATTGCACTAGTAATTTTCCGAGCGGAACACGTGTAAAATACGTGACTGTGTTCAAAATAATACATACAATTTAGGTGCAATGTTTGTATGAGGTAACTGGGGAATGTCTGGAGCGCACTCCGCCGCGCTTCTCCAATGCGAATTGAAAAGAGAGGGTTAACATGAATGAGTACAAACTTAAAATAGGGATCGTCTATACATTTAAAAAAAAATTTAAGTTAAGAATCGATTGTAATATAACACCGCGGTATGGAGTTTAATGTATAATTTTTTTCTGCTCAAAATACCTTGAGCACTGTTTACCTATTAGTGTTTATACTTCTGCCGATCCGAATGTTACTGTCATAATAAATTTAATTCACGAGACCTACCTGAACAGTTTCTGTGTCAACATCGCCTTCGCCGCCTCCGCCGCGGTCGTTCACAATGTCCTAAAACCAAACGATCTCCATAAATTTATATTTATAACCAGATTTGCTAGGAATTAGAATTTTTGGTATCGTATAACCATAATAATGTGTATATATATATCACAGAAACATTCTCGCCAGTTTGTAAACTATCGAAAAATTTTAAACTATAACCTTTTCCAAATTAACAAAAGATTAAAATATTGCAAGCTATTTAAATGGGTTCCATGATCATAGCGCGATTAAATAAAACACAATTATATGATAAATGTACATTTAGGTGCTTTCAGCAACAATTATTTGGCATCCACCTGCGTGATTAAGGAATATTGGTAACAAGAAAACATTTAGATGTTATGACCGAATTCCAATTCCAAATTACAGCCAACTGCGAATCAAATTATTGGATCTAATCCTGATTCAGTGACACAAAAGACCTATTTCTGTTTCGTGTGACATTTTACTGGGCTGTTTTACCTATTCACGTATTCACCCTGTATGCTGTATTATAGTTATATGATTAAAGATTTTATGTGGTTGTAAAGCAACAGAAGAAACCCGTTAAAATTGGTATTAATTTTCATCGTTAGTGCTAGAGCACATAGCCTCGCTAGTAGCGTGGATCGCAAGCGATTGTTAAGCTATCACGGGCGCGGTCGCTACTCGGATGGGTGACCGCTAGTGGCAAATTTCATGCGCGCTTCCGTACTTCGAAGGACACGTTAAGCCGTCGGTCGCGGTTGTTATCGACAGATAACAGTCGTTAAACCTGCTCGGAGGCCCTTTGGGCGGTTTGACAACATCCAACACGGGTTGACCCCCAAATCCGTATCTCCACCAATCCGCGTTGGAGCAGCGTGGTGGAGTATGCTCCATGCTTTCCCCGGTTGTGGAGAGAGAACCGTGCCCAGCAGTGGGACCTAAAAAGTTTTAAAGGCAGGCAGGCAGTGCTAGAGACCCAATTTTTTTGCGAACTCTGAATTCGAGGAGCCTACATGTACCGCTAGACTGGCCAGACCATGATATTGAGCTACTCACATCCATATCGACTTGTCCTACGCCAGTGGAGCGGCGCTTGGGTCGACGCCGACGCTGGATCACGTTGAGCGCGGCCTGCGTGCTCGCCGGCGACGCGTTGTTGGACGACTTGCCCTCTGAACTGCTCTCCCTCTCTTTTTCCTCCTCACCTGCGTTGTAGTATTTATTAGAACATACATCTGTTGACAAAACAGACATGACGGGCCACCTGCATAGTATGTGGTCATCATCGTTTATGAAAATATAACTTGCGTTCCCAGCCTGAGAGTACTCTTTGAAAGCCCGTATTTAACATCCCAAAGTTTTTAAAAATGTTGAAGTTACCAACCTGCACTCGGCCAGCATGATACACTATGACTGGGAGATGTGCGTCTGTGAGCATAACTATACGTAATGTTGTTGGTAAATACTATTTTAGGTCGTGCTAATATATCACTTTTAGCGACAAAGAGACAGTGGCGTCGTTAAAGTTTGTAGGTCCACATTTCCACATTCCTTTCCACAACAAAACATTTATTTGCCTCAGTGACAGCAGTCCATCGCTGATCGCAGTGTATACTGACCGGAGCGTATATCTTCCTTGGTGGGGGTGGTTATAGTGTTGGCGATGTTGGCGGTGGTGTTGGCGGTGGTGTTGGCAGTGGAGGCGGCGGGCGGGCGGCGCAGCGGCAAAGTCACCGTAGTCTCGGCGGCCGCGCGAGGTGACCCGCGACCCGCGTCCTCCAGTTCAAACTATACCGAGCAACAATACTCATGAGTATTCACTAACAAGTCAAGGATACCTTTATAAGCTGTCAAAACGCAACGTTGTTTTACTTGTTTGACGTGTCGTCAGGCGAGGGTCCATGGCGGGAAAGAGTGCAATTGCGCCTGGACTCACGACATTGAAGCGCTTTATTTTGAAACATTTAAATAATATTGGTAAAATTTAAAAATAAAAAGGATAAAATGAGCCAATTGACCGCTTTCCCCTCTCCTCTCTTCCCCCGGACTAAATTCTGTATCCGCGACGGTACAATCAGCACAGTATCTGTTTCATACGGTGCGGTGACGGTTATTAGTAACGCGACAGAACACAAGCCATCACAACACATTACGCATTAGTAATTTAAACACCATTCTTTTTGTATGAAACTAACACAGTTCTGAAGGGTCAAGTCACAACAGGTCAGGTTAATATCCGACGCAATCAATTTTGATTTTCATTATATTTCTATTCTGTTATATATTTAAATATTAATTATATTAAGTAATTTAATATTAAAACCGCTTTAAATTTTAGTGCACTATTATCTGTATACTACGTTTTGACTGCTTATAAAATACAATTCAGTTATCTTTCTTATTCACGACTCTATTTTGAATGAATATGAATTATTCTTACAAACCTTATGGCTATATAATTAACATCCAAACCAAAAAGTTTTTGTAAGGTGTTCATTCAAAACTATGTCCTAGTTTCTAGTTAGTACATTAAAAGTATGTACCTACATATTATAGTTAATTTGAACAATTAGTGCATATACACGGCATAGAGTGATTTTATTACCATACTATTACACTATGTTATTACCATATTATTACACTACTAGTAATCTCTATGATATGTAATAATGTTTAATTAGTTACCATATAGTTTTGATGCGTCCTATTTAAGGTAAGCTATAAGAAAATAAATATATTATTTGACGAAACTTTTGCAGTAACTAGTTGTATAATTAATAATTGCAGTTACTAGCTCTGAACCATTTTAGCAGTTCGACTGTTATTCTATGTTACAGTTCTGCTAAATTTATTTACTATTAGGTTTCCTTTACTTTAAAAATTAAGTAACTAAAAGTAAAACTAAATGCTTCAATCATTTACTTTATTGAAGCATTTTTTTTATACCATCTGATGGGGTCACACAAAACATTGACTTATACGGCTTCTGGCGGAAAATAATGTATACAAACGCAATATGAATAGGAAAAAAAGATCTTATTATATTCGTAATAAGTAGTATCTTCCTTATATCAAAATGCTTGTCACGACATTTAAGGACAAAACATATAAAGCAAACACCCATGCTTTAAACATAAACACAAAATGAACACTTAAATAACAATTAATGTACACATACATGCAATTGCAACTATTTGTACCCATTGGACATTTTTTGAATATACAAACCTATTATATGCAAAATATGTGAATTATTATAATATGTGCAAGGTTTTCACAACGATTTTTATGACACGAACCTATATTATTCGTAACTGTAAGTATGAAATTGTATTCAAGGATATACATTATAATTATGTAGAGAAATATTTGACGCTCGAGCTTTATTATTTTACGTAAATTGTTAGTTGTCGTATATTGTCAACATTTTATTCGTTAAGCACCGATTTATGTAATATACACTTAAGAGGAATGAACATTATCTATTAACGGACCGAGATTTTATCCTTTTATATTTAAAAGGTAAAAAAAACAAAAATGCTGACAAAAATTCAACTTCGATGTTAATAAACGTACTTTTATAAAACTCGTTACATTACATGCCGCATACTAAGTTTGACGCGGTTATTTTAACAATAATTAAGTAAATTATATTAACTTATCTCGGGAAGATAATTATGCATATTTATGTAATTGCAGCCAGTCTAAAGCATTGTTACGTACTGAGCTTAATCAGCAATTTAAAAAACATTAATAAACTTATTCATAAATTCATTCATTAAATAATTATATATTAAAGATGGCGTAACTACAACAATAAGTTGAAGAAAAACAGTAGTTTGCGAATAAATTCAAAACGTAACAACAATAACAGTAAAACAACAACGAGTACCGCACCTTGAAAACATCAGACTTAAAAATCCCCATTAAATATAATTTTCACACCATGCCGAGTTGTCCACAGGAAGACTATTATTGATGACTATCATATGATTTAATACTAAAAAAATCAACTATCATATTTGAATTAGCTACGTAAAGTCAAAATTTAAGAAAAAATCTACATTTAAATAACTGGTAACAGTAAAAGAATATAATATAAGAAAAGATACGGTATTTCATTTAATATATTAGTCATCGCGAAATTTCTTGATATCATAAAGATATCATTACTTACAGGCAACACTTTTAAGTGTTGATAGTTGTGTATGTGTACGTCACACGAGCCTCCATTTTTGAAGTACCTGATTGAAATGTTTGGGTTCAAATAAATTTTAAACTGGAATAATTTTTGCACACTATGATAACAAAAAATTACGTTGGAGGGAACATAAGTTCATTCACATTCATACTTTAAAACACCAACATTATAAAAAAAATATTCCTCAGGTAACATCTTTACCTGAGCCAGTATCCTTTCTTATATTAAATAAAACACGCTAACACCGATAGCCACATTAAGAGTTACACAGAAGTGATTAGTATTGAAACCATCGATAGCCAGTTTGGGGTCGATCTGCGGACAGCAAAGACCTTGTTGGTGGGATCGAGGCGCAGTCGCCACGAAGGCCGGCGTTCACTGTTGGCGGCGATGGTCGCGGTGGCGGTGGCGGTCGCCAGCGCCAGCGTCACCGCCACGTCGCCGCCCCCGGCCTCGCCGGTGCCACGATCCTATACGCAATCTCACCGTCATACTCTATAATACGTGTTTGTTTAACCAAACCCAAAATTGTGACCGTTGGCTAAGGGGTACACATTCACTGTACCCTGACTAAACCTACTCCTGTACCTCTTGATTTATTTATATACAAACAATGACACAGTTGCCGTCCAGGATGCATATTATATGGTGCACTAACGCGGCGTTTACAGCGTTATTGACGCCTCGTAAATTGGCTTTGGTGGTTTTGGGTGGATTTAAACAAAACTATGCTAAATTTCACACAATACGTATCAAAGCAGAAAATCAGATAAAATCAGCAGATATCCAAAAAACAAATGAAAGTTTTGAATAAAATTCTATTCAATTTACATAATACTGATAAAGATGGCCACTGCGAAATAAGAAAATATTTTATGTTATTCATCCTTTTTTTGGGTTCTTCTAATGTCCATGAGTGTACATTTCGAATATTATATAATTTATATTTATTTTTCGAATATTATATTTATTTATACGTTATATAATTTTAACTTTAACCATAAAATTGACAAATTGAAAAGATTCACTACAATATAAAGTGAATCAGTATAAATTTAAATATAGATCAGATAATTGACTTTTACAGCTCAATTGACCTTCCGTTACGAGCGATTGTGAGCCAAACTGCAACACATAATATACTATTGCGTCTCTTAATAACTTATTGAACTTGTTAAGTTTTACGTAACACAAATAATATGGCTGCATGAACTTTCAATGACTTTGAACTGTACATAGATTTCTGTTTGAACAATTAAACAACGCTAATAGAAAACACGTTTGTTATGAATTATTTATGATGCATAGTTATTGACACAAGCATATTTATTGGGTTCACGAAAAATAGCCAATTCTAAAACATCATTGCTCTTTCTGTATTCTTATTTAATTTATTAGTCTCTTCACACTAGTGTTTTTTTAGAGGAGCAGGAAATGGACTTAAGCGCGACAATCGCTGCTTACTAAATAGTAAAAAGTCTAAAACCCCTAATAGTACGACACGTAGCGCTGTATTTTTTCTATGAATGTTATCTTCTATATAAATAAAATTAAACGCTAAAAATGATTATAAGCTCAAAACTCGAGAATGGCTGAACTTAATGGTAAGTGCTTGGATTTTATAGAAAGAATTTTAGCAAAAATTGACATTGATAGTAACATATTTTTCTTTGTCAACACAAACTGTAGAAACGCTGGTGTGAAGAGACTCTTAGACTATAATTGGTATTTCATTCAAAAAAACAAACAGCAAATGTTTGTGATACCCCTTTCCAGAAATTTTTCAATGACGTTACAGAGTAGCTTTTTAATATTATTATTTATTATTCACTTGTAATTATTAAAATAAACATATGTACATATTTTTCTCGCGGCATCTAAGAAATAACCAAAAATAACGGAGGAAACTTATATGATAAAATTATATTATCTAGACAACGTTAAAAAGTAAACCTAAAATTTATCAAAGTTTCATGTTGTATTTACAAGTTCCTTACTTCATGTATATTACACCAAAAAACCTACATAATATCTAGAAATAAATGTGTTTTTCTGTAAAAGTACTGAGTACTAAAGACTGCACACTTTGCTTTGTCTGCAAAGGCTTGTAAAGGTTACTACTCGTTTTTAATGCCTTTCTCTTAATCTTAGTTATTAGATTACTCACCGAGCTGTTATCCGTGGTAGCGACTGCAGCGGTCTCATCGACCTTCTTCGGACTAGGAGGCGAGGGGCTCTCATTGGTCCCGTTGCCAGTTTTCTTCTTGACCAGTTGCTCGGCAGACTTGATTTCGTCGAGCGTCACCCCCTGCGTGGACCGTCGCGTCTCACGCACGCGTTTGGCGTGAGCCTTCCTCTGCGTCTCACTTTCCTCATCGCGTACCGGCGGCACGAACGACCTAAACCAATATCCATTTGAGTATTCACATCAACAACAAAACAACATACTGACAACATCAACATTCAAGCGTGCTTAATACTTAAAGATCTGTACTGTTAAAAAGGAGTAATCATAAATGTACATGCACGTAAATAAGTAGGGATTTTGCACAATACACATACTGTGAACGAAATAAGCTAACTTTTTGCAAATTCTCATGCACTTAAAATAATAAAAAATATATATACAATAGGATGTACAATCCGCAACTAAAACGTCCGAGCAAAACAACGGACGAAGCTCTATTGTACGAGTAATTCCACACAGCTTTACTTTAACATGAGGTTTTGTGTTTATATACAACAAGTTTGTTAAGGAAGTGATTGATGCAATCGAACAAGAATCGAAAATAAGAACGCCTCATGTTCAAATAAATTTCTAATCAAACTACAATAGCCTGAGTACTTGAAGAAATTCTTGAATATGTTCCCGGGCGACAGTTTGGTGGGCGTGGTCGAGCTCGGAGTTGAATTGCTACTGTTGGACTCTACGCTTTCCGCAGAGCTACAGCACACATATACAACTAGTTTAGAATTGTGCATCATAATATTTATCTACTATATTTTTTAATTATTAACATTAAAAAATATTTTTAAATTATAGCTTAGACATTACAGACAAATTGAAACACTTGAACTTTCGTAAAATGTTCTTTTTTGGTTCAAATAATCCCAACGATTCTTTCTCAAGTAATAACACTAATAACTAAAGCAATATTATTTTTTTATTGCTTATAGGTGGGCATACGAAGAATCTTTATTTTTGCCTTTAAATTAAAATAAGAAAGTTAGTTATCTTTAGGTCGAATATAAAGCATCATCACTCCAAATAACTACTCTGAACCATATCTACTGTACTTCATAATACTATATTTTACAGTCAACACTATGAGTTACAATCTTGAAACCACAATATTATATACCTATTAGCTTAACATACAACGCTACCTTTATACATAATGAACGTTGCATACCTCTTAGTTTCTCAACTAGAGCATGTCTTAACATGTTAGTAGACTTTTGATGAAAACGAAATAAATTTTTTTTAAGTCGGCAAGTAAACATACAATACAATACAATAAATAAAATTCTCAATAATGACCATAACAATATTCAAGGTAATAAACCTACACTTACACGTAAATGCAAAAATAGTATATTTATATTTCATTAAATGGACCGAAGTGTTATTTCAAATGTGTAATAGTAAATTGCGTACTGACCTCCTGACGGGGGTTGTGTTGGTGGGTGACGCGACGGCGCTGGTCGTGGTCGCGGTGGTGGTCGTAGGCGACGACCACGTGTTAGCTTCTCTCTCTCTTCGCTCCGTTGAATTAACTCTATACATACAAAAACTCGTTAGACAACTGAGCATTATTAATACAACTATTCTATTTTCAAATAAAACATTTTAATAAAACAATCACTAATATAATAAATATTTTTAGTAAGTGTATATAAGGCTGTATTATTCAAATTCAAAATTTTTTTTTTTTATCATACTTGAAGTTTTATTTTATACTCTTCCAAAATTTTACAATTAATAATCAAAAATTAATTTAAAATCTTATACTATCTTAGAAATTTCATAAAATTTTAGGGAAAGCTAATTATTTCTTACACAAAAACAGAGTAGCCTTTTATTTTTATACCCATTTTCTGTATATATACCATACAGAGGTAAATTCATAAAGGCGGGGCCTTTATGAATTTAATGCATATCCTACTGAACGCCAAAGAGGAATATCTATATTTAAGTAATAACTGTTTATAAAATGAAACATTGTTTCCAAAATGTGAAGAGGAGCTCATATAATTTAACTAAGTAGCCTTTAATTGGAATGCTAAAAAAATTAGACATTTAATATAATATAAAACAACGGACATAATAGGTAAATATGCACGCCTGTGCACACATGTAAAACAAATTAAGCATACGCAATAGACGAAATATACGAATATTAGGTGTGTGTGTGTTACAGTTAATGAATGAAAATTAAACGTCAATATAAGACCTTCAGCTTCGACCAAAGTGTGTGATGAAGTACGAACACAATTACCAATTTACTTTAAACTTACCAATACTGTACTGTCTGTCAGAAAAATCTTAATGTTGAATGTGGTCAACCTAATATTCATTTCTAATGAAATGGCACAGGAATTTGTTTATTTAATGTATTAATATTAAAAAAGAACAATCATTATAACAATCAGTTTTAAGATACTATTAAGATCCCACCAAACTATTAAACTGCTAGTGAAACACATCAATACAAACTTCCAAGTACAAATATGACTCAGACAGAAACATTTATTTCATATACTTTAGAAATTAACGAACCACAAGTTGTACTGTACCTTTCAACTTTGTAGAACCAGAAAAAATGTCAATACGAAGCAATTAATATATCCTACTCTCAGGAGTTCATCAAATGGTAATGCGTTCAACAAGGAAATACAATACACTACAATAATACAATATCATACATTCACTCATTCAGTATAATACTATGTAAGGAACGTAGAAGGTAAAAAAAACATACATACTTCACTATCGAAAGTAGCATTTAAGAAGTCCACAAAGATATATTTTACGGAACTGACAGATGGTTCAGTATCAAAAGCAGCAAAACAAAGCGTGCAATGAATGAACGAAATAATCGACGTGCATAGTCCACGCAATATACTGGCATGGGACAGCAAAAGAAATTTGTATTAAGGATCGTAATACACACTAATCAATTGAACAGCCGTCATTTTATAGGCGTTATAAATTTTTGGTAAGGAAGCCATCCCGAGGTGAACACTGGAAACCAACAAGCAGTGTCTTTTTATTTGTATCACCGTTTGCTGACACCCAAATGTGGTGTTCCCTTGCTGTAACATGTAAATATATCGCGCGCGCGCCACAAGTCGAAACTGAAGGTCACATGAGTGTAGTCCAGCGCAGCACCTGGTCTGAATGTCCTCGTTAGTACTCTCTGCTGATTTGTTAGTAGCCTCCTGACTCTTTTTCCTGTTGTCGATTGCAGCCAGCGTGGACTGCGGCAGCGGCGGTATAGACGGACACGACGATGCTTTTATACGCGCCGTCACATCACGGTATCGCTGATAGAAACTGTTCACACAGACACACAAGCATGCTACATAACTTATGTACACAGCGACAAACCAAGGACGGCTTAACGGAATGATATGAGTTTGCCAAATAAAAGAACACACGAGGCAATATACAGGTGACATGATTCCGGAGTGCAATGAGACAATGCAAGTACATATATCTATCTTACTTGCCATTTAACCAAGGAGGCGTGAAATAGTTACACTCAACAAAAATTAGGCTAAGCGGCAACGTATCTGTATGCGTGGTGCTAAACAAACAATAGGTTCACATTACCAACTACTACACAATAAAAAAAATACGTTTGTACCTTTGTACTATAAAGTATTATTTCATCCATCATCTCATCCCATTAAACAGTCCTCAGACAACACCCTACACCATATTATGAAAAAATAGACAGAACAACCTCTGTGTTAAATATGTTCACTACGACGGATCACATAATACGTAAAAAATATTAACTAACTCATTAACACTCATCTCGTTTGGAGCCTTTCGAAATTTATCGAATCGGTTAATTAAAAAGCTCACAAGGTTGCCTTGCTTCCTATTTCTGAAATCAACATGTCATCTGTTTACTTTTCAAAATAGTTTAAAATCTATTAAGTTCTAAGTTAGCACATTGTTACTTTATGAAGTCTCGAATAAGTCTAATGGCATGTTTTAATAATGTATAATTAATTTGAAAATATATTAATATACCTGACTTTAAAGGTTTGAGTAATGCCAGCATAATTTCATGACCTTTTACTTCAAGTAATAATTTTACTTCAACTAATAATCGTCCTTAACGTTTATATTCATTAAGTAAGTTATAAAATATCATCTATATCAAAAAATCAAGTCTGAGCATTATGCCGGCACCACACACGACAATATTATATGAATTTTACAAAATCGATATTTTAGTAAATTTTGAAAAGTCACATGCCCAATAAAATAAAGTGACGCATCGTACATTTTGTAAATAATGTAAATATCACCAATGCAAAATTATCGTTCAATATAACTCACGTCTTGTCGTTCTCGAAGCTGTGGGTCCTTCTGAGTATTGTATCATTATCAACATTATTATTAGCCGGTTTGTTCTCACCTGTAGAATAAAAAACGAAAATTTAATTTTACCATCAAACACAAATAGAAACATTTCATTTTCTTTCAGTATTTATGGACATAATTCCGGGAGGGCATTCCAGAGACGAATTGCCTAAACATTAAAAGAATTATCGTAAATAATCGAAAATCCCTATCGTGAATAAAAGAGGTGTGCAGAAAGAAGGTACAGGAGAATAGACCCCGATAATAAGTCTGTACTTTTAAACATTTACACGATGCGTAATATCAATTTAGTCAAAAAGCTATTTATTTATGACTTATTAAAATAAGATTGAGCTACGTACTATTTCACGTACGACTTAATTATTATCTGATGATATTTATCTGTGATGAGTAATGAGGTGTTTCGAGTTTACTCACGGGGCGGCTCCTGTTGCCTATTTCTAAAGGAAGCGGATCTGCGCCACGACGGCGCTTCTTCGTTGGCCGTGACGCTGTCGGCGGGCTCGGCGCTCTCCGGAGAGGGCGCGCGGCCTTTAGGCGGTTTGCCCTCCGTTATGAACTCTGACGTCGGCGGCGGCTTGTCTGTGTGATCGCTCGTGTCAAACAATGGTAGGCGAAACGTGCACCACAGTTGGTCCAGTTACGCTAACGATGCACCATCAAAGGATACTTAGAAAATATACTACAGTCTGATTCATAATTATGTAGACATGATTTGTTTCTTGAATTGAAATATTTCTTTGCAATGCTTCGGTACATAAGATTGTTCAGTTTCCATAATTTTACTTGAATTTTTATAAACTTTATATTATTATTATTATAACCCCTACCATACTAGAGTAATCCTCCTAATAATGATAGGCAATCTGCAATATTTATGGATTGCAGTTAAGGATTTTGTTACTTCATTCAAAAATCCAGTTAAAACCTAAAAATTTGAACACACCAACAAACACACTTCAACAACGACACGTCATGACGTTTCTTGGTTTACATTTTAATTACATTATAATTATGAATCAGATTATAGTAACTAATGGACGGCCTTTATATTTATTATAAGGTCATCTATGAATATCGAATTTGGACACGAAACTTTTTGGTTACTGATTTATTTGATTTATTGTGATCATGTATTTTGCTGAATGAAGTTAAAATTTGAATTTGTTGATCACTAGCGTAACTGCGCCTCTGTGCGGTGTTATAATGGCAATCGGCGTAGCGTATAGGCATTGTTATAAACATGTACAGACGGCACAGTCCACACTGATCGTTGTATGATCTACGTACTGACCGTTAACAACGTTGTCCGTCTGCCCGGTGATCTGGAGTTCGATGCGCTTGACGTCGTGCCGCGGCGGACTACGCTTGGCCTTGTTGTTGTTGTTGTTGTTGATATTCACGCGCCGCGGAGCCTTCTTACACGCCTCGGCCAACCAACTAGATATTGTCGGGTCCACTAGGTCCATGCACGTTTGGCCCTACAAAGTTACCGGTCTTGAATAAGCAAGTGTGTTTTTATTATATATACACATTTTTATTACATCATAAATGCTTTTCTAGTAGCATTCAGTCTGTATAGATAATGTAATTCAATATCAGGAGTAACACGGTTCGTAATACTATCCTCTACTTAAACTGACCTAAAAGCAAACACTTTTAGATAATTTTACATGCTATAAAAGGCTGATTCAGATATAATTAGGAGATCGGTGAATGTAGGAGGTCGGTGTATATTTGAGAATGAAAAATTATAAACGGATTTTAAATATGCGCAATAGATTTGCAATAGATACCGTCTTAAATATATAAACTTATATAATTGTGTCCAATATGGTTGAACTATAGGCTATGTCAACTGACATGGTTTCAATTAACATTCGATTAAAGACTTCTCTCCTATTTGAGGTTGGAAGTGGATGTCTATGCATGTTTCCTACACATAAACGATAAAAAAATATGAACACGTACTGAGTAATTCTTCAGATTGGGGTCGGCTCCATATTTCAAGAGTAGCGCAGCTGCCTCCTTCTGTCCACATAGCGCGGCCGCGTGCAACGGGGTCCAGCCCTCGTAGTCGACGCAGTCTGGTTCCGCGTTACAGTCCTCTAGAAGCATTTTCGCCACCTGCGCATACATTGAGCACCTACATTTTAAAGGATCATAAAACATTAAAGTATAATTATTATTATCATTTTATAATTCGTAATTACTGTGATGCTTACTGAAAATTTTGTTCTATATGACACTAAAAAATTAATTATTCAGTGTAAATAAATTATTAATTGTATATTAAATTTGAAATACCATTTTAGTTTTTGACTTGAGATTGTTCTATCTGTCGTACTTAGCCTCAGCAAAGAGAAAATAGATAAAATTAACGATACTAGTCAGCTTATGACTAAGGATGACTGAAAAGAAATCGTTAATGCCAATATGAAACATAATATTATAAGGAAACTTATAGACTTAGCATTAAGATGTTTGAGTCATTCAGTAACACATACCACATCAAGTCACGAGTGACAGCGGCTTTATTATTTAATTAGCTTTCAGTAAACAAAGTGTTTATTGTACAAGTTTAAAGACATTCCGTGTTAACATTCAAATTTAAAACATTGCTGAAGTAAAACAGATTGTACGTGAAAATCTGTAGATGGCGCCAATTATTATTTATTACAGTCACTAAGTCAATATTCAGGGTACAATGAATTAAGTGATTATCATAACCTGATTCGATTTACGCCATTATAAAATAAGAAAACTTATTTTCTTTGAAAAAGAGAACGTTCTCATTTTATACATTGAGCAGTGTACAATAATGATTCAAATAAAGCTAAATTCAGGCAATGCGTCCGACTTCTGACCCTCAATCAGGGTAGTATGTAAGCGGGTACTCTAGCGACGGTGTTTACGAGATCACATAAATCACAATACTCCGGCCACAAAACCACAAAACGTAAAATAAATTTCCTGTGGTTTA
>DWAV01000057.1:0-32750 GCA_018231305.1 Noctuana lactifera
TAATCACCCCCTGATAGTTATTTTGGAAATATATTTCATGTACAGAATTGACCTCTCTACATATTTATTATAAGTACGTATAGATATAGATATATATGTAGATATAGATAGATTGTTTCGCAGAACTTGTGTAATATATACCTGTACCACTGTAGGTAGTGTATGGGAGTGTGAATATTATGTCTGTTAAGTACTAAACAGGATTACTAAAATGATTATGTGTCATTTTATAAACTGAGGTACGAGTACCTAAGTATAGGTATAAAATCGCTTAAACCGTTGTTATCATCGTGCAATTAATAATAAATGATCGAGCGATTACAATACCATCTTGTAAACTATTAGTGTGAAGCAGATAATAAACCCCCCTTATTATGTAAAAGCCTTGTCAGGTTAACGAGGCTATGAGCTCGCTAATCGCGGCAGTGTTCGCGCGCACACGGCGCGCCCGCCATCTTGCCACAAACGTCACATTGATATTCAGGACACGTCGCGACACTCACTCAAGTCTTGTTATTGCACGCACTGCTTGTACCGACACTACCGACTCCGACAGCTCTGAATATCGCTTTCATAAACCTATCGTCGGAAAACGCTATGTACTAGATATCTGTCTGTAGGTACTTCTTTTGTAGAGGGGATGATTTTTAAATAGATCGTGAAATCGCTTTTGGTACCTACTAGACGCTTAACGTGAACTATTTGGTACCGAGTGTATACAAAGACGTTTTTGAGTAGTGCCTGCATATAAAAAGATTTTTGATAGTATAAGATAAGATGTTACCGAGACTGGGTAAACCGTGAAGCATCCCATATACCTACCTAACCACTATGTTTGGATATACAAACAAAGAAGAAAAAATATATGCCTGCCTAAACAACAGTAATATTGCCCAAAGAATTGCTTATAAATTAAATTTGTTTGTGTATTGTTATTTACAAAAAAAATTAAAAAACTTTAACCAAGAATAATTTGGAATTTTTTAAATTTCTTTTTTAGGTGATTAATATCTACCTATATAGACGTACCATACATCTTCTGAGATGAACATTTCAGTTTTGAACTTATTATTATCATTACCAGTTCCAGTCATGGGACCCAGCTACGCCCGAAGTTACGAGATCTAATCAAAATCGGCTTCCAAACTTGAATACAATAGAACTCTGACTAAGAAAATGCCCTAGCAAAGTGCTAAACATATGAAAGCAATAAATTAATATCCAATCGTTCCGCGGGGTGGGTTAATTGAAGCGAACGCTGTCACACTAAACTTGTAATCCGACAAGAATGCGCCTTGTGTACTAGCGCGGTGCGAGAACCAGCGTCACTTGGCCCCTGCCTGCTACCGGCCTTACCCTGTCGAGTTGGTGGATGGGACGCTTGAGGGCGGGAAGGGGTGCCAGTCGGATTTGGCTGCGGTAATGCTTTCTAATACCGGCCGCTATTTCAATTACCGCGACCCCGGCTGCCAGCTAATCCGCCAACAAAGGCCTCTTATAATTCGAGATGCAAGCTAGTCGACGCTTGGAGGTAATTGAAATTTTATTGCGGATTCGCGAGACCAATAAATTGTGGATGCCCTTCAAGCGGCTACGCTACTCATGGCATTGCGACATCATTTCATGATTATCTCTTTTAGGATTTTATTTTCTTTATTGAAAATCGTTTTTAAGCGAAATAAGACGGAGTTGGTAAATAAATTAAATTAATAGCAGGTATACAGACAGGTAATTTACAATTTTACTAGGGAATTCCTATTTTATAGTTTGTTTCCGAAGTGACTTAAAATTTTTGTATTCGGTATTAAACAAAGTAATATAATCTACGTAAATCATTCTATGAACTTAATTAAAATTTAGAGAGTAAGAGAGTTAATTAGGTGTCACATCTAAGGTCCGTATGAGGTAAAACATGTAGGTATGGAGGAGGAGAGACGAACGTACGATCTCAAATAGGACCTCTGTCCTATTTATTTACTACACTAACAAATTATACATAATAATATAAATAACACAACCATACAAGTAAAGTGTAAAAAAAGGAAATCTTTAGGATTAATGTAATATAACTAATACATAAATATAAAAAGATATACCTAATATTGAACAATTTAAGAACTACCTACATTTACAAAAATGCAGATTCGACCATGAATGACCAGTAGGTGCCTACAGTAGGATTTAAATATAAAACCAACTCTGTGATACTTTAATAAGATGGTCTACTGTACCATTTTTTTTTTATTCGTCGCGAACAATGATCACTTATAAGTTCAATGGAACGTAACTGACAGCCGAAAAAAGGTGACAAAACTTTGTGTTTTCCTTAAGCGTCTATTTAAATAAGATCAGATGATTAATTTCTTTTACTGGCACAAAGTCCTTTGACAAAGCCATAGCGAGTCACAATCGAACGTAGAATCGAGGCTCAATAGAGGATACGTCATTGTGCTTTGAGGAAGTGTCACACTTTCTCAAATCCCCTGCTTACTCCATCATAATAGAGTTAGAGGTGTGCCCGTTGTCACAATATTGTGAGTGAATAATCAAATAGTTGTAACAATGGGAAGGGGTTAAATAGAACTTTGTTGCGGAACACGCCTCCTTAAGCCTTTGTGTGGCGCCTGATCTATACTTATTTCAATTATCAATGCGCTTGAATTTTTTTCTGTTAGATTAAATGGTGTGCTAAGCCGCAATGGTACCGCTATTATAGAACTTAAAGCGAGGCGTTAAGAGTTAGTTTTGTATGAAATCTTTGATAAGTGTGACGGAATTTAGTAGGCAACTAGTTCTCTGTGCTCTTTGTGATGGAAAACCACTCGAGCTTTGTTTGAGCTCGCCTCGTACGTGGCTCTCTGCATGCTAAAAGCTCTGATTTTGGCGCGTCTCAAGTCTCAGAATTGGCTAACGAGGTAATTTTATAATAGCCGTCAGTGACACTGTAAAATCTCGCCTCGTCGAATTTCCATTTAAACGTGTTTTGTAAATATTTTACAATTTTTTCTTTAAAAAGTAATTTTATTCTGACTGTACCTAAATTAGTTGTAATTGGTTATTTCCGCGCTATGATTTTATTTGAAAAGTTTTATGCAGGACACTTATGAACTTTTGAGAGTTGGCACCAGATTTCACACTTCTGCCACCGAAATCATCGTCCGAAATCAAGATTGTACCATACGTAAAACTGTACCTTGTGCCTATCAATATAAAATTGAATTTGGTTTGGTGAAGTATTTGCAAAATAATAATGCTTGAGAACAAGCTATTTTAAAACCTATGGTAAAAATTTTAGGTTTAATTTGATTTGAACAGATTAAAAGAATGGAACCACAGGCTGCAGCAGCTAGTGATGCGATCGGCTAATATTGTATTCATTAATTTTTAGAATTGATGAAAAAGGAAAATTTTATAACAACGAATATTTCAATTACCAATACCTGTATATTACAAAATAGGAAAATAGATTTATTGATACAGCCCAATGTGTTTAAAAAACTTGTTACGAGGTACATCTCTTAAATGGCGAAAAAGGAAGGAAAAATAAGGAAGAAAAAAGTCAAATCAAGAATATACAAAATTGCACTTGCAATTATTGCACTCAGTAAACAAAATTTTCGTGTCCAACATCCGACAGAGCCCTCCGCCTTCCCACTAGAGTGTATCAGTGTGTAGATATCACTGCATATACAAAAACGGCATGTAATTAAATAAATACGTTTACATCGAGTTACATCACTAACCCAAGAGGGGGGGTCGAGTAATGTTAATAGCAGGCAGTTAGGGCGCTTTGTAGTACGTGTGAAGTGAGCACTAGGGCACACGAGGCCTGTTTCGAACCAACCACCTCACCCAGACCTGCCACACTCCCCTCGATTTCAAATCACTAACAATGTCGCGGGGCAACTGCAGTGGCAGCGAGAGCTCAAGATATTCTGGACGTTTGGAAGTGCGAAACCTGTTTAGCGCGACCTACCCTGTTTCCTGCGTTATGGACTTGTTTACCCTATCTCTATCATTTCCACGCGTCTGCGGAAACAGCCCACGCCAATACGATTCTTATCTGAAGATATCAGAGTCGATAATTGCACGAGGACATTAAGGTTCGCGGTCGAACTTATTAGGGAGATTGCACGTACATGTGTGTACAGTTATCCGCTCCAAGGTGACGGAGCCGCGAGCGGATCCGGGGGAGGCGATTGTTTCGTCCGATTTTGTTTAGTGACGCCACGGAAATGTGTCGCGGGCACGTGGTCCCAGCCGAAAATTCAAATGATGCCTCAACTCTACGAAATTAGGTACATAATTATGTGTATATACTATATAGCTATAGAATATACATAGGAATATCTCTCTGAAGCGTTGTTTTAAATCTGGATAAACTAAAAGATTTTTATGTTACTAATAAATTCACATGTCTAAATTAATTTATACCGAAAAGAATGTGTTGTTTCTCTAGTTTTGACTAACTCTTGACTCTAGTTTTAATTAACTTATAAGTGGGGCTCTCATACAACAGATATGTCATGATTTTTTTGTCGTTTTTATGATAATGGCAAAACAACCTTGATGCGCGAGCCCGACTCGCACTTGGCCGATTTTTTTTTATTTTAAAGCCACGTGACACTGTATCCAGTAGATAACAGATTCGCCCTTGACCGGCTTGTGAGGCGCGGTGCACTGACTCGCCTCACCCCCGCGACGTCACTTTTGGTTTCCTACTTCCTACTTATCAAGTGATTCAAATCATTATTTCTGTATCATTATCAATTTATCATTAATAAATATATGGTGTAGCCTAAAGAAGATTATACGAAGTAGAGATGTAGCTATATTTTATGATAAAAAGATAATTTAAATTGTGCAAAGAAATTTAATTGTGTATTTAACTACATCTTTTAGTCACACAGTTACAGTTGTACACACTCGTATTTGTGCAAATAAATATCTCTTTGTCTATGATATAATGGCACGGAGACTCACGTTGTTAGGTATAATATTTTTTGCTACATATTTACCTCAGTAGGTAATTGTTGGTATGATAATATATATTGATGTTTTGTCATATTCAATTTGCAATGAAAGAGACAATGCAATAAAATAAGTTATTTTTTTGCCAATTTGTGGATGACAAAAGTAAAATACTTTAATATAATTATGACGTATTAAGCCATATTTGGCATGCAATGCAAAATGCAGTTAATGCTATATTACAATAGGTATTTGCATTAGGTAGATTAAAACATAACAATATAGCGCTTATATTTATTAAACACTTAATAATATGAGTATAGCGATTGATATTGTTAC
Source organism: Noctuana lactifera (assembly GCA_018231305.1). Taxonomy (NCBI): domain Eukaryota; kingdom Metazoa; phylum Arthropoda; class Insecta; order Lepidoptera; family Hesperiidae; genus Noctuana; species Noctuana lactifera. The sequence goes on from DWAV01000057.1 coordinate 5,311, forward strand.
ATTTATTTATATTAAACTTATATTTAATTTAACATAAATAATAGGTACCTCTATATGTGTAAAAATAAATTATATCAAGTAGGTACGTTATTACCAAACACGGAAACACACTCAAGGAACGAGCACAAAGCTACAATCCTTGAAGCAAATAAAAAAAAATTCCTTGGAGGAGTTCCAAAAATTTTAAATCCAACCCACGAAAGGAAAATGTAGCTCCGCTCGGTGCCGCGGCGGCACAATGGGCCAGCAATTACCAGCCATTACCAGCAATTACGAGCCTTATTGCGTGCAATTAATCTATTAGTGGAAGCGCCAGCAAGGACTTTTGTATCTCGCGGGATGCTCATTAAACGCTGGATTGCCTCGGTTTCGCACTTAATAAGAAAATGCGACTTCATAGTCTCACACGGAGACGCCATGAAACGATTTCTGTTAAGGCTGGGATGCACCGAGCTCTACATTCTCATCGAATATTTGAAAAGTGAATAATCGAATCTGTTCCGAATAATTAATGAAATAAATATTTTTATCCTATAGAAGGTAGATTTGAATTGATACAGAAAAAAATTTCAAAAAGTTTTAATTGTTAACTTTAATCGAAAAAAAAATCGAATTTTATAGGTATCAAAAGTTCAATTAGGTACAGTTTAAATAATTCCAATTTTTAATTCCCTTAAGCCCCCCAAATATATTTTCAAAACAAATGACAATAGACTATGGACAAAAAAACCGGTCATTAAGTAGAGACATAGTAACCTAGAACATAGTAGAGTCCTGAATAGGTGCCTACAACTTAATGTTTATATTTAGGTACAGCTTAAAACATTTGGTAGTTTCACAAGTTAATCATATTACCTCCTAATTAATTATGAAGTTCCATTCGCATCTCCCAGTACGCCCGCGCAGCGATTGTCAAGCAGCGGGCCGCAAAGTTAATTAACAATGAGCGCGACGCGGCCCGCGGCCCTTCCCTCCGGCCGCGCGGTCGCCGACGACCCATTTCTGTGCTGCCGGAAATCGCTTTACGTCGCGGTCGGAGGCTCACTTTCTAGGTTCAGACTACTTCTATACAAATTAACCTTCAACCTCTAACACAGTGAAAACTGTGAAAATGTAAATACCTGCCCGGTATTCGTTTAAAATAGACAAAAACATTCTGGCTATAAAACTTTTAAAGTCATTTGTTAAAAGATCAATGTTATTTGGTTTATACTCGTGCCCTATAAAATTACGAATGAATAGTTACTACATGTAGATAATTTTCTGAAGTCTTAAAGGGCCCTGTAGCTATATTCTCGCAGGCTTTTGCCTGATTGCGGGGAAGCCCAAAGGTTTAGGTTTTTTACAAAAGGAAATGAAAATATTAACTAAAGTGGCATAAAATGGGTATCGGCTTTAATGGTATGATAGTTTGTGTGAGATCGAGGATAATACTTAACAACTTTTAACTTAAACAGGGCCCAGAGGTCCCGGGGCCCCGTATCGTTGCACGGCGGCTACAGCGGTAGCTACGCCCCTGCCTCGAACGTTCTCAACAACCTCACAAAACCGTAATGGGTTCATCGTGTTAGTAAAGTGTTAGAGTACAATGTACGCTCTCCATGCAGCCGCCGCGGCGCTGACGCCACTCGGCACCCAAAAATACAAAACCGCTCGTAATTAACCACTCGGAACAAAAGCATCGGGAAAAGCGGATATGGCCCTTCGGACCACGTGAGACCCAGACATGAGATGCTTAGCTAAATATACCTACACTGCTACAGACCTTTAAATGTGACCGACCTCACCGTAATCCTTCCTATACCTATCTAATGTCATCCAGTAAATGGCATTTAATGTACTTAAACAAATTTAGAAAATGATTTTTTTGTAACCTAACTTTGAAATTTGCAGTTCGGAATTCCTGAAAACAATTATATTAACTGACATTACCATAGCATACAATGCAGACCTGAACATATTTTTTTGTATTTTTTTTAGTAATTAACCCGTGTCGAATGTTGTCAAACCTAACCAGGAAAGCTACTTAAAACATCTTTAATTAGAGACCTGTAAAAAAGTACAATAACGAGAAGATAATTTTAAACACTAGATTTTTCAATTATTCTAAGTGACATAGGTATCTCTTTAAAAGATGACTCGTGCCGTGTGTACGAGTGTAAACGTTAAAGCTAATCTCGAAACACTCATATTCAACCCGTTTAGTGAAGTTTTTAAGAAACAGAATAACGAGTGAAGAAAATTAAGCCATCTTAGGTTAAAAAGCCCAAAAGCTTTGAGGGTGGGGGCCGGGTGCCTCGGGGGATGGTATGGATTTTTGGGCGCCCGTTCCAACGCCGCGAAAATAAGTGTTTAGAAGTGATGTTTATGTATAACTACACCGAGTATTAGGCTCGGGATTAGAACAGGGCTGATGTAGAGTCGATAATTTTATTATACTCCGAATTACCTATTGTGTTAAAATACTTATATTATTTATACACATAAGCTATAGAACTAATTTTATTTAGATATGTTACTAGATACGAGTACTTGCTTACATTATGTGGAATCTTTACCTCATTAGTTGTTTGTTAAGAAATTTAGGTAATATTTTAAATTATTTGGAAAGAAAATTCTTTCTTTCTTTCTTTCAAACTTAATTGAAATAATTATTTTATTCACATGTTTAAGTTTCAATCTTCATCTTTCATGTGATGACCCGTAGATAGGTATACCTACGGGTTTCTGTCTTCAAATTGTGTAAATATTACTAGGTACATACTCGTATTTTATATACTTACTCGTAACGGTTTCAGTTCCAAACGTTACTACATAACACAAGTCCCACGGCCAATAAACTGGAGCCGGCTCATCATATTACGTAGGCACTGAGATCCCCTCATTATTTAATAATTCATAACTTAACTAGATATGTAAAAGGCCATTAAGCGCTGGAATAACTACATCGCACTCCATAAACGTTAATAAAATTTCCATAATAAGATCATGCAGCGTTCGCATTAAATAACTCATTGTAAATAAGCGCCCAATTTATATTCAGCCCGGGGGAAAATTATCATAATCGGCTGCTTGTCACTACCACCCCCGACAGAGACAGACTGTGCCACACTCACAAGAACAGAGCGAGAAAGAAGATGCTACTCCAAATAGCCAAGATGTTTGCCAAAACTTGACTTTTATTAGAGTCGTCGCCAATGTCTAATGAGGCTCGACTCAATTAAAACATGAGTTAGATTAAAGCAATGCCGTCTAAATATGCGATAATTTCTGTACTCAAAACTCCAATTGAAATTTCGAAGAACCCCTTCTAATACGCTTAGAATTTGAGGGTTAAATTGTCGCTCTCAGGCTAAGCATCCCTCACCCGGGGCAGGTAATTACTTGGGAGTCATTGTTACATCTGTTAATTAAAATGTCCCTTAATTCGCGCCCTCATTATCAAAATACTTTCGAAATCGTACAAATACTCGTCGGGCGGCGCTCGGCGGGCAAAGGAGCCCGGGCGATATCAAAGTCTTCCGTTTGTCACAAAGTAACTTGCACAGCCGCACCTCTGTGTTACATCCAGTCCTGTTCGCCTGACGACAGGCTCCATGACTGCCAAACACAGCTTCGCATTTACGGATAAGGGATAGCTTTCCTAAAGCTTCTACCTATGGGTAGGTACGCATAAATTAGCAAAAATATCTAACTAGCTATAATGAAATGATGATAGTTAAATCCAAGAAGTTTGATTTAGACCTTTGTAACTATAAGCACAGCATTCATCTTTCATTTTAAAACCTACTAATAGATATGTACGAGGCAAGTACTATATACATACATCAAAGTTATCAGTTTTGCCCTTCGATAAAGAAAATCGTTCTCAAAAGATAGCCTAGGCATAGAAAATTAACTAAACCAAAATTTGGTTTAATTTCATATTTAATGTGTAAATGCAATGGACGTTTTATAAACATTTAAATTTTATTATTATTTAATTATTTCTAATACTTATCTACATTAAATTATTTTGGGAATCAATGGTAAATTAATATTGAAAAACTATTTTGATTTATTTTTGTAGTTTGGTGGTAATGTAAACATGCGTTTCACAGTAAAATAAATATACACAGGGTAATAAGAGTACTCGTATATTAGAAACTATTTTGTAATAAATTTAAGGATCATGTTTATATTTTTTTCATAAAATACACATAATCTAAATCTTACCATCATTTAAGCAGAACCGTGCCTGCACCATAATTATCTGCGCCTTTAATCTTTGACGCCTAACTTTGACACCTCTCTTTGACGTGCAACAGTCTCTTAGGACCTGCCTTTCAATATTCTGCAGGTAACTTTTCTTTTTGTACACAATTTGGAACCTTTTTGGAACGACAGCTTTTAATCAATGATCCCGTTTGACCGCCGCCGCCGACGCCCTGACCCGAGCTGGTGCTTTGTGTGTTCTGACCTTAATTACTCGTTTCCGTAAGAATCTCAGAGCACACATCTAAAATAGCTTCTTGACACTCCATAGCCCATTAAGAAAATTGCTACATCTCCGTCCATTTCGTTAAGAAGAGAAGTTCCCGTTCCTCAAGCAGCTTGGCTTAGAAGTGATTAACTAATACTTATTAACGTCTTCCATCGTGTCCCAGCTAAAAATGCACACAGACTAAACCGCATGTTTATACTTACAGCACAAGCACAAAGTACCCACAGTGGCACTTAAAGAAAAAAGTAAAATTCGCGGGAAATCTCGCGACACCGAGAGGTCGAGTGTCCTCTATTATTGTTACTTCGGTACCGAACGATATTAAATCTAAAATCCAGGAAATAAAGTTTACATTCGAAGATCGACGAGATAGTTTCGTTTTCAGGCTAATTAGAGGCGAGGGAGTCGTGGGGCGGCGCTGAGCGAATTGGAACTCTAATGCGGTGCTGTTAGGTTGTAATTTAGTGTTCAGTGAGCTCGAAAGTGTTGGGAGTCGACGACTAGAAGGAAATTAAGTCGGTCTGTTTGTATCGGCAAAGGAATTACAAAAACGGGATTAACGAACCGATTCCCTTTGTCCTTTACATGACTTACATCACATGCCCCCTCCGAGGAGGTGGAAAGTTCGATAAGTGCGCGGGTGAATAGATTTTTTATTATAATTTCCCCGAGTGTAGGGTTTTGGGAGGTAAGGAAGCCAATTTAGAGTGACGAGCCCTCTCGCCGACAAAAATAACCCGGATTCAAACAATAGTTTCTTGACATTTTCAAATTAAATAAATGCAGCTTAAACACTTTTTAACTAAGCAATGATTTACAATATTGATATGGATTAAAAGTCAAGAAATTTCGAAGATTCAATGTGAATGAATAACAAAACAGAACTAATCTCCGCCGTCTACATCACTGCTAAATCAGTGTTATTTTTAAGGTAAGATCCAACTTTATAATGGAATTTCAACATCAGGTTAACATTAGAATTTATTTCTACATAAAAAAATATTCTACTTAATTCAGAAAGTCGAAAGTAGAATATCGCAAAGAACGAATGCCTATACATTTACAGGCTATAGGGATAGGCCTATTCAGCAGGTTTAAATTTACGTGCAAAACTTGAAATAGGTCACACTTAGAAAATGTACTTTTCAAATAGTACGCCAGGGTCGCGGCTAACAGAACCTAACAAAATGTAAAACACAACAACTACTGAAGCATTACAAAAATTAATTACAGAAATTTAAAATATGTTAGGCGTCGCCAGGCGTCGCGTCAGTAGCGGCGTGAAACTAGCTAATAGCAGTGGCGCTTTGTGCGGAGGTGTCGGAGCGCCGCGCAGGGCTACGGCTGCTGGAGCCGCGAGCCTCGAAGCCTGCGTGTAGCACTGAAACCACACCGTGTAACCTGTGCTCATGTTCCGATCAAACGGCTTTCTCTTTTGGAGTGGAACGTGCTAAAGGAATTGGTACTCGGTTATGTGAAAGCAGAGTTAACACTTTTTTTCTACTTCTAGACCAAATAAAGGTTTGCACGTAACCTGAAATTATAGCATATATGGATGTTTTCTAGGTCCACTTCCAAATTTTGTTTTTTTTTTTACAAATGTGTTAAGAATAAACAATTAATAAATATTCATTAACACATATTTAATTCGTAAAGAACTTGGGGACGAAACTAGCCAATTAAAATTGCTATAATTAATTAGAATCGTAGCTTTATTACATTGTTAGTAATTTATACTTTAATTATTATATATTTACATTATTTGTTATTAAATGTTTTATGTGATATGATTTTATCGTAGTTGACTTCTTTAAGTAGACCTTTAGTTCGTCCAATAGGTACCTACTTAGCGGACCCATGTACCTACGTACGTAGTATGGCAATATTATGTTCATAACACTTTAGTCGCGTGTCATTTGTTGTTATGCAGATTATATTCTTGGCTCATCTGCTAAAAATTCTAATAATTGTCAATAGCAAAGTTTTAAATTTTAGGAAATTTGCATTATTCCATGTCTAGTGTGACCAATCCACTATGTTATTAAATCTTAAGTTAGTTTCTTGGTGAGAGTACCAAATTGTCACCTATGTACCTAACGGACTATAGTACTACTCATAGACCCATCGTTTAATTAGCATGTGATAAAAGTACCTACACATAAAAAGAAGGTCACAGATAGGTACCATTTTATTTATAGTCTTTTGTGTTTTTTGTCTCCGGCATCAACGCTCCCCAACCACATTCAGAGTAACTAAATAGGCAATTGTTTCTAACGCACATTCGTAGTAGGTACCTAGTTACCTACCTACCTATAATCTTTTAAAATGATTACCTTCAAAACATTTATTTCAGACCATTACCACTCTATAAAAACATAACATCTTAACACAAATCGGATATCAGTGCTCAAACTTCAAATCTGAAGTTTCAAAACCTCCGAACAATGTTCACGATTGTTTCAATTCCAACAAATTCGAAACAATGTTAGTTTCCGTCGTGGTCTAGCTTCTTAACCTTCAATAGTCTCATAGGAAGCCTGCTGCAGCCCTACGCTCTCATCGTGGGAGTGGTTTCAAACAACGCGTCTAATATGTCCGCACTCGCTTCACACCTCCGAAGCACTCCCCACACTCTAGCATCACTTACAAGTTAAGAGCGGAAGCGATTTTATTGCTCAATTACACAATTAAACTTTTTGATAGGCAGTTTTTGGCCCCATTTTCATACTAAATGTTGGTTATTTATAATACCCTATGAATCATTTGAAAGTGATGAAAACATTTTTTTCAGTTTACACATTTTTGTCGTGTGTACATGTATGTTTTATTTTGAACTGGGGGTAATTTTGTGAACACTGACGCTATCTGTTGGTACACGAGTGACCGAAGTCGCTAAGTAACTGTGAATAATATCATTGAGTTTGTAAGCTAACTCCGCGCCATCTGTTGGTATGAGTGAACGGCATCAGTAGGTAATCATGAGATGTTCTACAAGGACTTATTAAATCGGCAGGTAAAACTGAATTACAATATCTAACATTATTTGTATATATTATATATTTTATTTTTTTATGTGTGCCTCTATTCGTATCCATGTAAAACTTAAGGAATGCATCAATGCTACGAGATAGTCAGCCAGGGTATTTTTTTGGTCCTTGATTACATGTCATGATAAATTAATGAAAGCCTTGTGCAAAAAAATTAATGATTAAAAAAACTCACTCTCTCTCTTATATCGCATTATCTCTGACCTGTTTTTTCTTGTTCAAATCCATTGAATAATTTACAAATCGATCTACAATGTTCAATAAAATATTCACGAGCGAAAGCGTTTCGTTTTACATCTTTGTTGTAACACATCTTTTCAGAGAGAGCGATCGATTCCCAGAGGGCTGTAACGATTATCGCAGCTATCGATATTGTTATGCAAGTGATCGGGCAATTACACTTATAAAATGCTAGGGTTTTTTGTGTTCGCTGGAATATGCTAAACGATATGAAGTAGAATTTATTAGCTATCGTGTTTGAGTTTTCATTTCATTTTAAAGCCCATTTATAGTCATTCTTTATTCTTCATGTATGTAACTGAGAAACTTATTTTTGCAATTCAAACATCGCATTAGAGGTCGAGGTTAAAATAGTGCAACAGATCTTGAAATTTAATTTATTATTTATAATTGAAATAAATATTAAATAATCCATAGAAGCTTGTCGAGATCTATTCGATAAAATCGATATTGATTGGCTTTTAACATAAGAATAGTTCAAATAAAATTAGAATAAATCAATCAAATAAAATTGTAACAGGTATGAATTATGTAATATTAATAAGAATCAGTTTTGCAATGAGATTGCCGCTACTTAAAAGCTAGTGTCTCAACTGCAAACTACGCCCTGCCGCGATTCCCTGTTCGACAAAACTTGGGCCGTAAGCGCCGCGTTCCTCATTAACCGGCGAACAATACAACAAAGAAATACATTTGTCAACGCCGACAAATAAAAATGCAAATAATATTCCGCGCGGAGTGCAGCCACTCCGTTCACACCTCCAGCCATCGTCGACTGCGATTATGTTGGCGCAACGCATAGGTTGCAGCGAGTCTAAGCTAAATTAAATTCAATTACGCTTATGAGTGTGTAAAATAAAATGTATTGTTAATATCGGACTTCTACCAACATTTATTTGGGTAGAGAATTGGACTTAAAATATTTATGAGAGGTCTACGATTTTCTTTGATAAATAGTGATTAAAAATCAATCTGTTACAAACACGTTATTTTGTACTTTCGATTTGATCTTCACAAGTGATGTGGTGTACTTGAGCCTAGGAAAAATTTTTATTTCACTAAAAAAAAATTCTATATTTTTCCTCAATTGCCTTTTTGGCCTAATTGTCTTTTATGAGTCGTACAATCCGTACATTCTTTCTTACTATATTTGCAGTAAATCTTTAGACAAGTAGGCAAAAGCTAATGCACAAGCTCTGGTACTTATAAAATTTTTGCAAAGAAAAAACACAAGCAAAATTCTGAAAATATTAGTCGTTATTAGGTAAGGTATGTACATGAGATCAAAGAGCTAATCTGCCAACATACAAGAACGGTAAAAAGCTACACTGACGTCGCATTTCCGTCGTCACATTCAGTGTATCACGGGGCCGCACTCACAGCACAATGCGCGACATCGCTGGCGCTGTAAGTTTAGTTGTTCTGACTGCGACAAACCGTGTCGCGCTCGCTTCACGCCTTGCGAGAACACTCCCCGCCTCTCTCTGGCCCGAGGGATGCCAGTTAGCGAATTGAAATGTTCACTCAAAGTTAGCGGGTGAAAGGTTTCTAATATTGTTTAATATCATATTATAAAAAATATATTGTAAATGGTTTCTGATATTGCTTAATATTAAAAAGTATTGAATAATGATTCACATAAACGTCCAATAAATAACATTTTTTTAATAATAATAATTTTTCATCATTACAGATAGATAGAGTAAAAATGAAATGCCATTTGGAACTCCATATTATTTAAAATTAAAATAAAAACTAATCTTAATATCTTAAGATGTAAAACTTTTAATTATGTAAGGACGTTAAATTGCAAATTGAATTAATCATTACAATCAGCAGTAATATGTAGTAATAAATAAATTACGAACTTTATTAACAATATACAGTTGATCTATCAAAAATACGAATGTATCTGTTATTGAAACTTACTACAACTTGATTTATTCTAATGATTAACGACCCTAATGTTAAATACTGCTTCGCCCGCCCCCGCGTTTATCTTGTACCATGTCCCAACAAACTGGTTTCACATCGAAGGGTTAACTGCACACACACGCGCACACATGGCGCATGCGAGCGTGTGTGCGTGCGAATGTGAGCATGTACCGATAACCGACAACCCTTTTGGGTAAAGCCGAATGTCCAGTCGAAGCTAGAATTCATTTTACTCACCATTACCTACTTAACTATGCAAGTAGGTACCTATTTCCTTAATTTAATCATTGCTCCATATAAGCATCCTACACAGACATATAATTATATATTAATTTTGAGTATTAACGTAATTGTACATAGACGGGTTGCGACATAGACGATTGTACGTCTAAAGTTCTGCTCTGTAAAACTCAATCGTAGCTGCAGGAGGGCTGCAAGCTGTAACCTACGTATAGTGGCAGTTAAAAAATAATAATATTATTTCGGTCTAGTTACATACAAAGAAAAAATTGAGGCTAAAGAAGGCCAATAACAGGAAGATAGTACACGTTCAAAGGCTGTTTGAAGAGGTAACATGAAACCTATACTAATATATAACTAAGTAGGTAACTACTGCTGCTTAACTGATGTACACTTCTGTGTCCAACATTTATATACCTATATCTTTTTATTTATAGGTAGAATAAGTATATTAGAGGTAGCTGTATTGTAGGTAGGTATCAATAAGTACGTTGGTAGGCAGGTACCTACCTATAGATAGATAGCTATACTTACCTGCTATGTAAATAATGTATTAAAAATTGATAAGGAACACAAATTAAAGTAGGTAACAGAAAACATTCCTAATTTTACAACAGACAATCTATTGAGACCGTCTAATTTCGCATCAAAAAATTAAAAATCAATTTTTATTAATCATAAGGTATTTAATTTTATTTGCACGCACTCACTGCACGTAAAAATCAAACGGTTCAGCGGCTTTAGACGCCGTTTTGGCTATAGTACATAGGCCGCGATAAAAAAGCCGGAAAACAAAGTCTCGACAATCCTTAAAAATTAAATTATTAACTATACAGTATAGCTTTAGCCTGATAGTCAGCAAACGTGAGAGTTAATCGAGTGCGTCACTATCCACCGCCACCTGCCACCATATTCGACTAGACTAAAACAATTACATCGGGGATAGAAATAGCCTGGCAGAGTGAGAGATCAATCCCAAACTTTCTTGTCACTCAAATAGTCCTTAATATTGTATTGTAACACTTATTGTAGCAACACTAGGAACACATGTACAGATAACCCCTGATATAGGACTGATACCCTACTCGTATACCCTGGCAGGCCTGGCAGCCTGGGTGTGGTTGCAGTGACCGCCCGCACGCTCGTTTGATACTCGTTTAAAATCAAAATAAGTGCAGTTATTGGTTTTTTAATAGCTGAGTGAGAGTCACTACACGTATCTAAACATGTATAACAGACCTAAACAGGGGTCCGCGGCTCGCTAATAACCCCGCTAATGTGCTTGTCTAAATTGTTACGTTCCGGAATGTTTCGATCGATACGGAACCCGTCTTCACCCTTCATATAACATATGGGAATTTCGGCTTAGCACTTATTATACTAACACGCTTGAAACGTGAGAGATGCCGCTGATTTCTAAACGACTGGTTATGAGGGAATAAATAACTTTTACCTACTTGTCACCTGAAACAATATCACCGTAATGACATAGTCAAGGTACATAGTATTAATCCTTTACCAGAATGATATGGTGGCTAGCAAACAAATAGTTAGGCATAAGTTTCGTTGTTAAGAGCATTAACTCAAATAAATCATAGAGATAAACGCTTCACACTCACAGCCCCACTTTAGGATACCCTGTGTCGTGGGTGCCATGGACACACACAAAGACAAATACACAAACACCCAGACCGAGAGCAGAAATATAAATTCATCATTTAAATTTCTGCCCCGCCGGGGATCGAACCCTCCGAATGGTGGACTGGCGTGGTAACCACTACACCATGCGGGTCGTCAACACATAGGCACACACATAGGCACACATAGGCACATAGGCATTTCTGTTTGAGACTAATGTGATGTCAATTAAAGGACTGTTGTTAGAATGTCTACCTACTTACATACATTCATCAAAGCAGCTAACTAATCGATACACATGCAGTGAACGTCGCATTTTGTGAAGAGTTCATTATTACCTCAATGTTGTGGCAAACCAAACATTTCTCCGGTTAATATACGATAATATTGTACTCGTATACCTAACTATATACTATATGGTTCGCTTTTTAAAGGTTATATCTTTTGCAAAATCAATTCAAGTTCAATTTATCACTTTATCAGTCTTTCATACTTGACAAACTTAAAATTAATAACAGAAGGAGGAAATTTTATATTTCCATTGAGTCGCCAAAATAGACAAAGCTGCACAAAATCTTGTATAGATACCAACAAAACAATAAAGGACAGAATCTAATCTAAGCTATCCACGCGTGGTGTCACTCTGAATGCCTCGCCTAACCTAGTGACCACTAATTCAATGGTGTTGTTCGATATCAACTAACCCTTTATCGCTGGAAATCTTCAAACAAATGAAGCTTTGTTCCTCCTCCATTATGGCTCCACAAAAGGGCTTTCTGCGAGGTGTGAGCCCTCAATGTCTCGTCTTCAACCCGTGGCAGGACTGGTTGGCACAAAGCAAGTTTTTGTGCCCCCACTTTGTGAGGTGTCGTTGATTGTTTGACGTGTGGTGTGACTACCTCATAATGAGGACGCTTAAAGCAATCATTTGATGACGCATCACGTTTTTGCGAGCCTATATTTAGTTAGGTTCGATGTTTAGATTTTTGTGTTTTCGGAGTTGAAAACGGGTTGAGTGATGTTGACGGATCACATTAGACTTGTAACCTACCTATATATCTACATACCTATATACCTACTGTACCGACAGGTTATAATATATTCAGTACAACTTTAGGCCTTTATTAAGGACGAAAACAAGATGAATAAAAGGTTAAAGTTCGAAGTTTATGTTGTGTTTGCAGACTAATAAACTCCCACATCTAATTGTATTGGGCAATGATCGTTTGTTATATTTTTAAAGTCTTCTAACCTATTCTTAACCTATTCTTACGCAACACAAGGTGGCTTTACGAGAGAAATTGGATTACAGTTGTGATACTAATAGGTATTTCTAAATGCAGTCTCTTTTCGAATGTATGAAATTTAAAAGTATAATATCATTATGAATGTCAATAATTGATAGCGCTCTGACTTGATGTGTGATGGTTCTAATATACCTAATATATCAACAGTAATATAAAAATGTTGGATTTACTGAGCTGCCTAACACTACCTGATCGCTCTCATTATAAATTGTATTCATTAATAACTAATTACTATCCCAGTGTATGTTTTTGTATTTAATATTTGTATTAGATAAGATCATTATACAGATATGGCAATATCAATTATAGAAAGTATTTTTGAAATGACCGTAGTTTTTTATCTATACCTACCTACTAATAATATAAAGCTGAAGAGTTTGTTTGTTACAACGCGCTAATCTCAGGAACTACATGACCGATTAGAAAAATTCTTTTAGAGTAAGATAGACCATTTATCGAGGAAGGCTATATGCTATCAAGCGTTACGTTGCAATTCTTAACGCGGGTGAAACCAGGGGCTCAGCTAGTATCTTATAAGAATGAAAATATTCAAATAAACCACATTAAAATCATCCTTACTACCTCTAGAACTCAGTGAAGAGACAACTAGCGAACATTTCGAGATAGGGAAAGAACTCAATTTTGAGAATCAATTAACAATAAGCTTCTAATATGCAGTTGATTAATAATACGCGAAGCGGGCCGCCGCGGCGCGCTTTGTCGAGAGCTTTTGTCTCGCGTCGCCGGGCCCGTGCAGCCCGATGTAATCGATTGCCTCTCCAGTACCTACTCGTGATCACCGGTACCGGTACCCTAGCAACACCTATAAGAGGCTAATAGCACAGATTAGATAATAGTTTGCTAATAGTGTAAGTTCCTTTCAGGGTAATCGCAAGGAATGCCTTATGTAGGTCGATGTTTTTATTTAAAAATTTTGCAATTTTATGTATTCCTATACCTTTTTACTTACACACTGGGATTAAGCCCGCGTTAACTGAAACTCCTGTTTTGTATAGGGAGGTATCGGCTATCATTGTTTTACAAATGGTTTTCACTCTCAAAATGTCTATATTAGTATGTACGGTCTCTTACATTTTTTGATTTTTACCCAAATTAGGTATCTACCTCAAATTAAAACTCGAATAGGTTAGTAACTAGTTTTGGGAATTATAATTATTAGGTACTTAGTAGGTAGGTACCTATTTACACTTAGTAGGAACAGATTTGATCTGTGCTGACAACAGATTTCCTTTTTGTATGGATTGAATCAACAACACTGTTGTAATAAAAGAGAGTAGGTAGGTAATGCTAAATAGATTACGCTAGACAAACTTTCATAAAGTAATAATAAAATATAAAGTCAAAAAAGATACAAAACAGAAAAATAGAGAAAAAACAAAAGAAAAGGACCAAAATATAAAAAGGAAACATAAAACTAACAAAAATCCGACATCCAAACCCTATCCAAGGACCTAGTACCTACCTACTGAATTATTATATAAAATATTATAGGTAATAATAATATGTTCACAATATTAAATGTTGATACTTTTAAAAAAAAAGAAGGTAATAGATATACCTACCTACTAACAGCCGTTCTCAATAAATCAATCTATGTATACCTACTAAGAATATAAAGCTGAAGGGATTTTTTACGCGTTAATCTCAAGAACTACTGGACTGATTTGAAAAATTCTTTTTGTATCATAATATGATAGAGCTACATTCATGAGGAAGCCTATCAAGCATTACTTTACTATTCTTAACGCGGGTGAAACCGCGTGGCACCGCTAATCTGAGATAAATTGAATAACTCAACTGGCGACCGCCGTTGGTCGACATTTAGAAATAAAATATTCAGTGACCACTATTCAGAGCTTAATAGCTTTTGCAGACTATAATATAGGTAATATACCTACTATTCTAATACCCTACCTACCTACCTACCGACCTACCTACCTACTATTCTAATCTTCTATGTAATTATTAAATATAATTAAGAATAAGTAGGTACCTATTGTCTTCTCCAACATAATCAATAATTTATTAAGTTTTATTATTCCTATATAAGTATTTAAAAGTTACATTTTATACATATCTCTGTAAAGCGGACATCACAAATTGAGCTATTAATTACTTATAAAGTTAACAAATTAATTACATACACTATTTTTAATAGCGTTCCAATAAAACCAGATTTAAATATCAAGTTTTACATCTTTTGTGCCGAACTAAGTGGCTCGGGTACAAAGATGTTACCGTGAGAGAGTTCCGCGGACCCGGCAGAGCGCGGCGGCGCACGGAGGCGCGGCGGCACCAAAACAAATGCGAAAGGAATCAATAATATAGAAGGTTCTTAATCACATTTAATTTGAAAGTAAACTAAAAGATACCTTCTTTCATTTAATGTACTTAAATAATGTTTTAAATATTAATTACAAATTTTGATTACAGTAAGTAGTTATTGATAGAGATTTATCTTGGGCGCATTTGGGCCTCTATTAGTCGTAACCTTTTATTACATCATTAGTGATACCTAAATAAATTTGTAATTTTTGTCAGGTATTAACTAATCATTAAATACTTACATTTAAAAATACCGCAAGTAACTTTACTTAGTATCTACCTACTTAATATCGTTGATAAAATGTCACTGGTAAACTCTACATTTACCTACTCAGGAAAAATCAGTGTAGTGAGTTTTTTTTAGCAGAGTAACTCAGAATACCTTTATTAGAAAAATAATGGCTGCAATCCTTATATTAGACGAGACAGTTATTTAAATCAATTTAGTTACAAAACAAATTACTAACGTCTCTATATTTAATTCTGTAAAAAAGGCCTTAGTAACGCATTATTTTAATCAGTAAATATAATATATTAAATTAAAAGTATAACTTTTAACTAAGACTACTCCTCATAAGTACACCGTTCTAAACCTTGATTATAAATCACACCAAAAACTCTTGATTAACTTAGCCTTTCCTTAAAAGTACCTATTGGTAGAGTCTTAAATCTTTTTAATTTCAATTCCTTCTATAGCTTCAAATGAACTTCATTGAAATAGTCTAAACGAACACGTCAACGAATAGCTTGAGATAAGGATTAAATTTTCTACTAAGCTATCGATCAAAATGAAACCATATAGGTAGGTAGATCGATCGATTGAATAGCGCATAGCAGGCGTAGGCCACAGCAGCGGGTAACCGGAGCCCCGCGCGCCGCACAAAGCGGCTATTGTCTCTCGCACTAAAGACGCTAATTATAAAATAAAAAACCCTAATTAAACTACAAAGCGACGGCACGACCGTTGCATGTCAACTTTTAAAGCCTGGCCCCAGACCGTGTGTCTACCGCCTAAACTTTTGTGTGCCGCGTATGAACTGCATTTCGTTTTTTCGCGTAACTTCATAGCGATTATTTTTACTATTACTGTTATTATCTATTAGCACCTTTAGGTTTTATTATTAAGTTATATAAGAGAAGCCTTTCCAAGTAGCTTTTACTATGAACCAATAAACCTTAGTGCTGTAATCGTGACATGTACGAGAAGCTGTCTTGACCTAAGTAATCATCTGCGTAGAGAAAATGTAAAGCTCAATTTTTTTTTGTAGCTGATTTTACTTGCCGGCCAACAATAGCCGATAGGGCTCTTATAGCCAAAGAACTGATTAAATAATTTAATTTCCATTAATATTATGTAAATAAATAGATTAAAACTCGTTCTAACTTAAAACCTATTAGATTTATTTTTGCTCTATTGATAGACTTGTAGGTATAAAAAAAACCTTAAATATTTTCTACTACCTACCTATTATTATATTTATGAGTCTTAAAATATTTTGGTCTCGTTTTTTAAAAATAATAAGACCTCTAATCAATCTTCTTAATCACACTAAATTCAAAAATACTACAAAGTTTTTATAATAAAACATAATGGTATTATAACTTCCTAGATACCTACCTACTAGATGAGACGCCTGGTTTAGTGAAAGATTTGTATGAAAAAAGTTATAAGTTACCATGTTACTTTAAACAGTAATCTAAAAATACGCATTTCATGATTCTTTCTGATAAAATATCCGGTGAATATTTTAATAATGTCAATGTAAATCTGAACTCTACAACGGCCTCTACAAAGTTGCCAAATTTTCTACCGAGTTTTACTAAAGTTTAGCTGTGTACTTACCGGGTGGTGGATGTAGTAGCGGTGGTCCCGGGAGGAAGGCCGCTGCGACAGCTGCCTGGGCATTGAAAGCTGCAGCGTAGGCCACCCGAGAGGCCATGGAAGCCGGCAATTGGAATTGTGGAGCGTACGCGGACCGAGGCTCGCGGCTCTCCGATAAATTGAGAACTCTATCCCCATCTCTGCTCTCGAAGTACCTGTCGCGGCTGTCCCGGTTGTCGGACAGCCCCAGCAGCTCCTGGATGGCGAACGGTGACCGCTGAGGCGCTCGCGGCGCGCTCGCGTTAGCGCTCATCGCTTGCATTTTTAAGTTGTCGGTGTGTCCTCGGGTTTATTTTACATTACTGATGCTCATCTACTTATTGGACTTCGGTGCAAGAGTATCACAAGTCGATGTAAAGGCTAAGTTCTTCTATTTTTATAAAACACTTTCCGAAAAGTCAAAAACAAACACTTTCGCGAACCGTCTCTACATAAGGAAAATCTAAAAATAGGTCTTCGATGTTAAGTTAAATTTTTCTAAGTAACAAATACGAGTTTTTCCGACGCGGCAGAAAATCGTGAAAATTTGATAGATCGCGCTTTTCACTAAGAGTTGCGACACGAGCGCTCGCCGCGGCGTCCGGAGCGCTTCTGCCCGCGGCGCCGCCCGTCGCCTCGTAAAAACGAGAAAACCCCCCTCGACACGCCGCCGCACAGCTTTCGCAGTCGAAAAATCTTATTTCACTACCCTCCCCGTACAGCCCGGGACCTTTTGGAACTGCGGCGAGAACCGCCCGCGCGAGGCCAGAACGTCGTAAGTGCGGCCGCGGCGGGCGTCGTTACGTCACTACGGAAGCGACGAGCGGCCCCCGGGCCCGCGCGGGCGGGGCCTCCTAATAGCCAATACGGATATTTTGTTACCGCACTCTATTGGCCAGATTTCTTCGCGGGGGACACGCCTTCTCTACGCGATGTCGTCTGAATCGCGACTGTAGAGTACGGTGCAGTAAATTCTGAAATGGATCGCGCGGTCGGAGGTTGATTTAATTTTGATTAATTGTAAGAAATGAATGGGTGGGGGCGGGGCGGGGGTGCGCGGGGGCGCGGGGCGGCGGGGGGTGGTATGGTCGCGGCAGGTGGCTCGGCGCGTAATTTCCCTGCGAGTGTGTCCTCCGCCTTATTTAGTTGTCTCAATGGCCCAGAGGGAGTATTAATTTAGCTGGCGGCCGCGCGGCGTTCCCACACGGACTCATAATGCCCCATAATGCCCCATTATCAATCATTACCTCGCCTGGATATAATTTCGGTGAAGTCCGCCATTATATGCGCACATAAACCAAACGAACAAAAACTTTTCAACACCTGACCTAAAGTTTACATCTTGCACTAAAATTTATGACGAAAG
Organism: Noctuana lactifera; assembly: GCA_018231305.1. Lineage (NCBI taxonomy): Eukaryota > Metazoa > Arthropoda > Insecta > Lepidoptera > Hesperiidae > Noctuana > Noctuana lactifera. Next base: position 23,774 of record DWAV01000057.1, read on the forward strand.
CTTTCGTCATTATATTTTTATATAAGGAACGTACTTTACTTACTACTTATCTACCTACCTACTTGTACTTACCTATAGATATCTAATTCTATTTTTATTGTCTCTACATTAGGTAGGTACTCTATTTTTAACTCTACATAGACATAATCACCTACATATTATCTAGTTCTAGTAGTTGTCAAATTATTACATTAGTTTAATATAGGTACCTATTATTGTTACCTGCACTAGACCTACCTAGGTAAGTACCTACCTATATTTAGTAAAAGTTTTGAAGAAGTATCAAATTAATAAAATTAAAAAAATAAATAAAAATACCTTTTTGTAAGGAATAATTTAGTAAAATAAATAAATAAATTACTCAAGTAAATAAGATTTTTTTATTACAAAAAAATAAGCTTATAGAATAGGTATATCTACCTATTACCTATTAAGTTTACTTTTTTGATTTTTTTCCGATCACTGTTGTATTTCTGTCAACATAACATACCTTTATGTTTAGGTATATCTATAGATAAATAGTAGGTACCTACACTAATGTTATAAATTTTTTAAATTTTAAAAACAGGTCTCTACCTGTATATAGGCATAGACCAAAAAAGGTAGGTATAGACAAATATTTAAGAAAATACTTACCTACTATAAATATACAGTGGTATGTTCTCGGGTTGGCGAGCGATGAATTGTATTTTTAAAATGCGTCTCTACTTGAGCAAGTATTGAGAAGTAACTTCTGTAAATCAAAGAAGTTATAAGAAATGATTGTACCGAACATATTTTTGAACAGCTTCATAGCTACGAATTTAATAAGGATTCTAAAAGGGTTTTGTATTTACGATTGTTTACAGAAACATGTAAATGGTGTGTAGCTGCTTTTTCTATGATCCCTCATGTTATTTCCACTGTATGTTTTCCGAATAAAATGAAATAAAATATTTTCAATGGCTTACACATTGTAACACATAGGTACCTTACTAAGTCGATAGGTACCTACTCGTGTCCAATAAATTCGTAACTAACCCACAAAACACCCATAAACTTTTCCAGGTTTTAAAACCGTTTATTAAATTTTCAGGCTAAAAAGTTTGATGGCCTTCCCCATGCTCGTAGCTGACAAAAACAAAAGTAAACACGAAAAGAAAGAAAAAGGATAGGTGTCTAGTAGGCGTCTCAGGCAACATTATTCATTTACCTCTTGAAACTCTACCTGACTCTACATTATGGACGCGCACGCCTCAGTGCACATGATGTCGACTCTCTCGCCACTCTACACGAGTATTCACTTCGAATATATCCGCAACATTATTAGAGACCAGTTTTAGACCGAGAATAGTCTTAGGTACGAGTACCTATGTATTCATTAAAGACATTTAAAATAATCTTAAAGAGCCTTAGTTTAAGGATGCCTACATTCCTTATTATATAGGTAGTAAAAGTAAACAGTTTACCAATCGCAATTTTGATAAATTTGTAGCGTTACTAAATAAAGTTGTTCAAAAAAACTAACCCTTTAAGTAAAAATAGTAGTAACACTACCAACTATTAAGAGAACAAAATAATTCTTATGTAAAAATATATTTCATATTAAATATTATTGTATACCTATGTAGTTTCGTTTCCGGTATTATTGTACAACTTGTACAGTTCCGTTCAGTACTCATAACTTATTAATAACGTATAAATACCTTAGTAACCTATCGATAAACGTGTAAGGTGTTTAAATCTACATGACGTCTTTACCTTAACTTTAAATTACTCGGTTCGTCGATGATCATGCGATAGGTACCTATGTACGAGTATACCTACCAGAGAAGCGCCACCGCAGCTTTGGAGGAGACATCTTATAGTGACTTTTTTGAAGAACATAGATCGTATTGTTTTTAAAGTAAGAACAGCCATGGTCTTGTTTATGAGAACACATAAGAAGGTTGTAGTCGCAAAGAGGGCAACACTACTGTCATATTCATAGAAAAAAGATTGATAACTAAAGTTTAGTTCGCGATGTTCGCTATAGTAGCAACCTGCGAGTTATCAGGTACACAGTAGTACTTACATAATAACTCAAGGCATAACTTAAACAACGCAAATACAAACCATTCTCGAAAATAGCCTGCTAAGTTCATTTGAAAAAGCTCCAAATATTTTTTTGTTTATAATCAAAATCTTTGCTATCAAATCCGACGTGTCTCCCGGCCGCAAACACTCCATCCTTTGTCACTTTCTTCAAAACGTGTGAACGTAGGTGCCTGTTTGAGGTTCGGTCCGTCTGTCAGCGGATAAAACACAAACCGTCGTGTACAACCACAACACGGCTTTGTGCGTGTAACGTGACACCGCGCGCAACACCAACCCGTCCTTTGTGCGTTTTCAACTACTTACAATGAGATTCGTAATGTTTGGATTGAAATGGAGAGTCCATTTCAATTCCTTTGTATCTTCGAAGATGTCTTCTTTTTGCCTTCGTCCGGAAAACTGCCTGCTACGTTTTGTGGCGTGGTTTTTGTCTGTAGAGTGAATTATGGTGTTTGGTTTTCGACTTGAAATTATTAGAATTCTTTCAAGTAAAATTTGATGAAATCTGTTTGATGAGATATTGGCAACTACTTTAAATCTTTAACGGTGTTCATCATAGATGGATTATATAACTTGAATTGCATTAATAGCAATAGATTAGATTTCTTAGATCTTAAATGCGAAAAATGTAAATGACATTAACCAAATAAAATTAGAGATAAAAAGCGGCGGCGAAAAAGTGTAGCGCCAGCGGAATCTGCAATTTCTTTTAAATTTTGCTGAATACCTAATCTACGTTATCAAATGCATTTTGAGAAATATTCATGAAGACGATTTTCTCAATTCTTACGAGGGAATTCGACTCTTAATGTCTGTAAATTTCTGTTTTTTTCTACCGCTAAACATTCATAATGTTCAGAAACTGATAACTCGTTGGCTTCCTAGCACCGAGCTTTTGTTTGTGCAAAAAATGTTGGCTGTCACAACATTACATTTTTTATTTGCGACAACTTACTTCAGAATTGTTTATCTATTCAAAAACATACACTGAGACAGCAAATATTTACCTATTTTACGAGTCAAGTTAGCGCTCCGATATTCCTTTTAAATAATGGAATCTAGGTACCTATCTCATATCTATGTTACAGATTTTATTATTTTTCTATTAGGTAGATACCTATATTGTTTATAGATTTAATTAATTTTTCTTATACTAATCATTAATAGCTTTTACCCCAGACTATTCCCGTTTGCATGGATGTTAATTAGGCATTTACCATCTACTTATTTGCATAATTTCACAAAATTCGTTAAGTCATGCACGAGTAACAAAATGTTTGTACCTATACCTAACCCAATATTGAAGTCAACTAAGATTTTTTAAGTTCTAATATTCATTTAAAGTAACAATGTTAATTCGTTGCTATTTTATTGTTAGCACAGTGAAACAGAAGACCATGTAGAATAGTTTCGATTGTTTTCTGGCGACAAATCACTGGTGAACAGTAAGTAAGTTTAATTGACAACAATAGTTACTGCGAAGTGTCATCATTGGGTACCTACTTTCCAACATTATTTTATATGCCCGAACTTTCCTGCAACTCGACGAGGCCCGGAACATCCGCAGCCGTCACGCGCCCGTTAACGTTCAAACAGTTATCAAACTTTCCGTAGTTGCCAAACAATTTGACGTCTACAGCTCTGATGACGTGTATAACAAACAAACTACGTGCTTGATATGGTTGAGATAATTTTTAACTGACGACCAGACACACAAACGCTTCACTTTTGTCGATATCATTGATCCAATAACTTGAAACAAAACGGCCACACACAGGAATAGATACCCAAAAATTAGACAATATCTAATACCTACCCACCTCATAACCCACCAACAAGCATGTCTTGGCCAGCGGTGCTACCTTCCACCTCCCGGCCGATCTGAACAAGTTATCATTGCCGCTGGCATTCTTCATCTTCATTAACTTTAATATATCATGATAGGTATTATGTATGTTAACCTCATTTACGTACCTGCTACTTGTTACACATCACGATGAAACGATCGTTTTGCCATTTATCCCATGCGTTACGCCATCTTTATCAGCGCTAAACGAAATGTAAGTTTTGTCTGCTCTGTAAAACTAAGAGCTGTTTATTAACACTCGACTGGAGAGCAATCTCTAGAACAACGATTTTGTACTTTAAACGTTGTTCTAACAACAATGCTCGGCCTCAAGTAGGCACAGAGCAAAAAGAGTTGAGACTCTCCGCCTTAGGCCGAGTGCGCACTTGCGATATTGCTGTACCTACTACTACCGCTTCACGCTGGGGTCAGGTTGTCGAACGTGCTTAAGATTTAACCCTTTAGAGAGCCATAGGTAGCAGACAAGTCCCATACTATTGACACAACCTTACATTAATGTTCATCGTAAATCTTTTTGTTTTTTTACCAGCTAACTTTAATATAACATTCAAATACCATTCATTAAATTAAGTTTTGTTAAGTTGTTAACACTTGCGTGAAGGTTTCTGAAATAGTAGGTAGGTGCATTTAGTACATATAAACATCCATATACTAGGTAGTTTAATGAAAATATGTTGGCGGAGTAGTGCGCAAGGTGTAGTGTACCTACCTAGGTATCTCTAAATACAAAAAGAAATAGTCCGTACCTAATCGAAACCGACGGCTCTATGTGCCTTCAAAAGCGCGAATCTATGAGCGCTTAATTTATTTATTTACTTGCTAACTAACAGTAAGCGGGCAATTGGTTAACACTTCTTGCATTCTTTCTTGCCTTATTCACACACACAGAGAACGCTTGCTCTCTTACGCATGTAGATAGGGAGTTATGCTTTGAAAATGTGTCTCTATTCAAATATGTAGGATGAAGTAAAATATAGAGATAGAATGTAGAGATAAACATTCTGTACATAGAAGTGAGAACTAATAACGCTTTATAAATCTTAATTGCGAGAAAGTAAAGTCGGTAAAAATCTTCACATTGTCTGCTAGTTGTATGTCAGTAGGTTCTACATTAAAATTACACAAATATCTATTTATTAATGGTACTGTAACGAATTAAATAACAAAACGCACGTAATACCACTTATCTGCGTCCCATATCTACAAACAAACGGAAAGCACGCATCTGTCCGCATGCAACGTAGATATTAATCTGAGCTCTAACAAGGTGTCCATTGTTAAACGACAGACAGACAGACAGACAGCTCCACGATACAATTGTTATAACATAACGATTCACAATGTCACGCTTTCACTAAACACATGCAAGGATCTAATGACTTACAACTTTATACATGTACTCGTAGCTATGGTATAGGTAGGTACCTTTTATTGAAACATAAAGAATAAGTAAGTTGATAAAATTATATTGAAGTGAACCTAAGTATAGTTCTTCAAAATTATTATAATCAATCTAATAAATTATATAAATACAAATACATACCTAATATTATTATTTATTAACCTTTAACGTTATCTTGTACGTTCTTATTTGTGAACCTAGTCGACGGCGCTGGGTGTACGGAAAAACTCAAAGGAGTTTATGTTTACACCTATTGTCTTATTTTATAATATTTTGTTGTTGTTGAAATAAATAAAAATAAAATTAATGTTATTTGACATTAGTAGGTAATCTATGGAATGTTGGCACCCTATAACCTACTAATAAATAGGTAAATAAACAGCAGTTTAATTTACAATAATTGACAACAATGTTTAAGCTGGTGTGCTACTTATTGTGAGATTTACTATTTTTCCATCTGAAGCTATAAAATTCATATTTATGTGGCATTTAAAAAAATTCGTTTTGACTCTACATCAATAAAATGGATACAGAAATAGTGATAAGAACAAATGTACATATTCAATGAAAATAAATAATTACACTTTGAACATTAAAGATATTTTAAAACGACTTTATTTCCAAACTCTACAAGTATTATTTGCTATAACATACCTACTCGTAGCTACGAGTACACGCTTAAAGCAACGTTTGTTATTCGACGCGATTAAAAACTATAGGTAGAGCTCCAAGAAACATTTTACATTCCTCGAATTTCTAAAAATTACAACTTCAAAAGAAACTTCACTTTAAAAATAACAAGCAAACTGTGTATGTAATTATTTCAAGATTGTGGCGCGTGCGGCTCACGAGTACCTACCAAATAACTACGTTTTTATTTTTCCTAGAAGTAGGTACTTGCTCATGTTGTGTGAGTAAATACATATGTACATGCCTTGCGCCTGTTTAGTTGAAGGACAATTGCGTAATCTTGCAAAAGAAGCACACCTATCGAAACTTTTTAATTTAATCAAAAGTAGCCGTTTCAGTTTTAGTCACAATCACTGGCTCGGTGCTAGGTTATACGTAAATAAGGCTGGTAGACATAATATGGTAACGTAACGCTACACGTAATAGGTACCTATTTCTATTGCGATGAGTAACGTATTCGGAGAGGAATATTTAAGAATCCTATAGGTACCTGCTGTAGGTACAAGCTGTGGTCAGCTATAAACTGGAATTGATCGTCAAAGTATGATAACTTACTCGTTAAGTTCATTCTAGTTAATAACCGAAAATCCGGGGTTAACAGTATGTACTGTAATTATGTAATTACCGATTACTTAAAGGTAAAGTTAAGCCATGCGTTTCGGTACCTAGCAGTAACATTTTAAACCTGTTAACAGAATCATTATAGGTATAACCGTTTTAACAGGTTGTAAGTTTTAACAGTAACCTGTTACAGATTTAACCGGTTATATCGGTTAGCCTTTTAAATGGGTTTTCCGATCACTGCATCAAAGTATTCACACTAAGGCGACCAATCATCTAGAATTGAACACTAATTGTTAAACGTACGAGAACATAATTGCATTGTTATGAATATAATAAATTCCAGAAGTCTAAAGAAATAGATATGGTCCTTAAATGGGTAATGAATTTTGAATGTAATAGATTAGATAGGTAGGTAATGATGATTCAGACATGCCTCTATATACTCGTAGGAACTAATTAACTCTACGTTTAACCTACCTACTTATTGGTCCTATTGGTGAGTCTTACCACAAGTAGGTACCTATCTTTCTTCAGACAGAGATTACTTAGTGGCAGGTGGGTATATGAAAATTACATCAACACTTATACAATGGATGTGTTATGTGTAAGTAAACATACACAGATACACAGATGCATATATTATATTTATTTACTCTGTAATTGCGTTTAAAATGTTTGCGAATAGAATAAAAACAAACAGATTATGTTGACATTTCCGCACTAAAGTCGTTGATTACTGCATTTTCACAGAGATGGCAAAAAAATTATTTCTATTTGCGTAAAGTTGTTCATTATTATTTTGTTGTGAAGTGAATTTTACGGCGATGGTTTGTTAGGATAAATGTGAACGAGGAAAATTTATACTTAAGTTTGCGTACTATTTGTGTGCAAAGCTTTGTGTATCAAAAGTTGATCAAAGTGTTATAAAGGGAAAAGTTATGAGTTTCCATTTACTTTGATTTCTTTGTAATAAGAGAAGATACAATTATTTTTCCGTTGATAGGTACCTACCTACTATTATATTCTCGGTAGCACTTTAGAAATACGATGACCCGATTATTAAAATATAGATAAAAATGTTTTTCAAAGAAAGCTACGTATCATGTCTATAGGTACGCCTACTTTTATACTCACTACAATTACAATACAACAATTACCCAACAAAGAATCCAAAAACATTGAGTAGATACTAGATAGTAAAATGTGTACAGATTAGCTGGGGAGGCCACCGCCGAACCCATAACCCGTCGCAAAGGAATAAGTTAGCTCCTGAATTTCGGTTGGGAAGGTATGGAAAGACTTCATGAGTGGAAACGCATCCACGCGACCCCACATTGGACTTCCATTGTCCAATTTGTCCATGAGTTGCAGCAACCACTTTACATGAAGTCGCCTGCACGTTCGTTTACTGCAAGAAATGAGGTGCGCTAAACATAATAATTGCTTTTCACTTTGCATGATTTCACGTTGCAATTTCGCACTTAGAAAATCTTGCACTTGGGCAGCCCTAGCCGCGCTGCCTCCGGGCCGCGGCGAGACCGCGCTACACTTTTTTATTGAGAGGGGGGTGGACGCCCCTCGGGCCCCCTGCCCCCGCGGCGCCCTCTCCCCCGCCCGAGGGTGCATAATTGCGCGCGGGTGCACCTCTATGCGAGCTGTGAACGCAAACCGAGTTACAGGCATTTTGCGGCTCCCAGCCACGCATTGTGCTGGTTACTCCGCCGTCAGCCATCGAGCGGTTTACGCTGCAGTTTATTAGGCTGCTGTAAACATACATTTTAAATTCTTTTTATTCTTTAAATTGTTACATTGAATACGATATGGATACGTATGTGGCAAACAAAGTAGCTGAATCGAATTTCATTTGTAGTAATTGTACTGTACGTTGGTACAATGATGTTACAAAATAGTCGACGCTCGAGAAGCCAGCTGACGCGAGTCAGTGTAAACACCTTAATAATCAGTTCTTACATAGATTTGTCAATTTTTTTTTTAGGTAGGTATAGGTAAGCAAGAATTAAATTAAAAAAAAAATTAATTCTCTAAAGACCAATAACTAATTAGGGTATGAGTTTCACACAGTTTCACTAATTTATAATTATACTTTATATAAGTATTCATTAAGTAGGTATAAAATATTAATACATTTACATAAAATAGCCGCCTACAAATGACGCGGTAAAGAAACTGCTTTTTTAAAATTTCATTAGTAAAATTCCTACCTATAATTGTAACTCATCAAGAGACTAGCTGTACCTACCTAATCTAATGACGAAGCGCAAATACCTATTACCTTTATAATCTTCCTATACCTACCTACTATTAACAAAATGAATTAAAATGATTGAGTCATGGATACATAAATCGATACGGGTAGGTAC
>DWAV01000058.1:0-32379 GCA_018231305.1 Noctuana lactifera
TTTTAAAGTTATATTAGTTTTGTTAGATGGGTACATATTAATAAAAGCTTAAATGTGAATAACATAAAAATAAATGAAATAGCATAGGATTGATGGTTTCTAACTCTGCACTTCTCTTTTGAATAGTAATATTCTTTTGACTATGAAATAGCAATGAACTACCTACACGCTACATTCAGAATCTTACCTATTCGTCTATTATTAATTTTAAATTAAGCGAAGGATTCTTACACCCTTTTCTTGATTGATTGATATGAATATGAATTTTGGTATGGACGATCCTGAGTGTATTAAGTATTAAAAATTCAAAACTTCCTAAATTACATTCACGAGACTTTAAAGTAATGGGACCGTTATTTAACCTGATTATAGGATTCCCCAACGATATCAAGACTCCTCAATTGAATACATAATTAGCCTTACCTTACTAATTTGGTTTGCGTATTTCCTTCGAGTTACTAAAACTACCCATTTTTATTCAGTCTTCTATGGCGGATATCCTGTATGATCTACATTATTTATTTATAGCGTGTTCTCGTGAACTAGATCGGTTATTGAGTAGTTAAAATGGATATCAACGCTCGAAGATCTACAGAATCGTTTGTAATATGGATTAGTCGCAGTTTGTCTTCAATTGTTGTATTTAAATTCTTCGATTTCGTAGTAATTGCCAGAGTTTGCAAAGCAATAAACCTTTCAAAACAAATATTGAATAAAATTTATACACAATAGACACGGTTCGAGGTAATTAAATAAATTTAAAATTCTTTCAGAGTGCTTTTCCGTCACTCACTGTAACTCTATTGGCTCCATCACTTACATCGTGACCTATTGTCTTCCGCGTCAACTCATTTATATTCGTTGTTCAATGTTGTCCAATTTTATGTATGTGGGCTAACTTATGAGTTCTGTTCTATTTTGTGTTTTTATCTATATCATGAGTTTTTTATGATCTACCATATCTGATACTTTAGGAATATTAGATTATTTTTTTAAAGCAGCATACGTTTACATTAAGTATATAGTCTAATAAAAAATTATTTCTATTACAGGAAATCGATGAATATATAGCGAAAGCCAAAGACCAGGGTTACCATACCGTACTCAACTTGGGTACTAAGGGCGTAAACTATGCCACTACCGTTATTATGCAAACTGCCATTAAAGTAAGTATTAAAAATATTATCTTAACATTTTCGAAGTATCTAATGGCATGCTTCTTTATTTATTCCAGACTAAAATAAGACCTTTGTTGAAAAAAAATATTACTTTCATTTATCCAAACATTCACAGCTACGGTCTTATTTAAGTCAATTGAATAAAATCAAGGATTACGGTGTAACCCTTAACAAAAATTACACGAGTACAAAGTTTTCACTTGAATTTTAAAACCTATAGTAAATGTTGTTTTATTCACCGCTGTTTTTTTCACGTTAAAAGTTTATAAACAATGTGTGGCATGTTTGATTACATTTCACAAATGTTTATCATTCATTTATTGTTAGTGAGACAAGCTACTCACTCACATCAACTGCAAGTGCACACCTTCTAATGATAACGATAGAAGGTATCAAGTAAAGTTAGCTATGATCTAGCCCCATTTGTTTGTAGCCAAGCATGTCCACGCCTACAACGAGCATTTTTTATTTTTATCCTCACATAAATCTTTAGTTCAAGAACACATTGCCGCTTATTTTAATTCCATTTTTTGTATTTTAATTTTATTAACACGCTTTTTTAATTTCTCCCCACCCACCCTTTCTATTCCAAATGTCCTTTCCGTTGCTGCTTTCATTTAGAACTTGAATCTGCCGAGCGCCGAACAAGACAAGGACGCTAGGCGAGCCATAAGGGACCGCGATGTTACCGACGGTTATCGCGAGCCATATGAAAACTTGGAATACCAACGGTCAGACCACGATCTTCCCGGAATCGTAGAAATAGTGGAACTCGATAGACCTGGTGATAACGAAGACTTTCTCCTTGGAGATGGTGACGTTAACGACCCTGATTATGATCCTGGCGTAACGGACACTTCGGCCCGCAGTCGTGGCAACGTCGTTCGGAAACGTAAAGTAGATAAAGAAAAAGAAAAACGACCTCGCAGTAAATCTAGAGGGCGTCGCACTAGAAGTCAGACTGCCAAAGAGAAGGAAGTGATGGTCGATTGAAAGGAAATAAAACGTTCGATGCAACGCAACTGTGATTCTTAGACGAAATTAATCGTATAATACACTATATCGGGTTACATTGTAAATTTTTATGGTAGTCTTTTAGTTTCTTTGATAGGTTCAATTTTGTTTTTCACATAACTGTAGTTCTTTTTCTATTATACCAAAGTAAACATGTTCTCCATTTTTACCTATTTATCTACTGCTATTTTCTTAATTTTCAATTTCGACTAATAAATTAATAGGAAATTCCTTTTTATAAATGAGTTCGGTCACTTTATGACTTTTTACACATTCGTCACTAAAATAAATGTCCAGTCTCAATAGATTGATATACTTGAAAAGCATAATATAGTTGCAATTTTACGTCGCATGTTTAGTTAAGTTTTGTGAGATCACCTGCTATGTATGTTGTGTTCTTAGGTTTAATTTAACGAGTGACTGAATTAGCGTTATTGATTTTATATCTTCTTATGAAATATATTAGTGATATACTTAGCCTTGGTTATTTTATTTAAATTTTCCGTCGTTCACTCTGTAATTTTTGCAATAAAACATTATTTTACACTCAATATGCATGCGCTTTACAACACGAAGCTTGCGTAATAATGACCATTCAAGTAAGTAACACTTTTTTGTTATTATAACATGTACTTAATTAGAATGTAGGTACGCTTTTTCAATCCGTCATAAATTGTTTGATCATTTTATGAATTCCAGCTTATATAATTTACACAGCTAGGCGCGGGTCTGTGTTTATTTCGACCCATTTTGAAATATTAGTGATTTAAAAAGACTGGTGATATTCAGCTAAATTTGCCTCTCCCTGAAGTTAATTCTGAATCAGCGCGTAAATATAAAGCGCGTATAAATAAATCTGTGCTTTTGGTTGTAAATTTGGTTCGCTTGGCAATCTTAACCAAATTAAAAATAAGCACTTTTACACCCACTCATTAAAAACGTCGTTTTCCTTAATTCTACCCTTAAGGGGGTGAAAAACGGGGACAATATTTGTATGGGACAACGTAATTCCTTGGTCCAATTAATTACGAATTCCGCGCCGACGAAGTCGCGGGCTAGTATAAAGCTAGTGTGAAGTTTAAATACTACTAACAATGTGGCTCGCAGGGCGGTGGCGGCTTAGTGCAGCAGTTGCGTAAGAGCTACAGTCTGTCCGACCTGACCGAGTGCGAGCCGCGCGAGGAGCGAGGGGCGGACGAGGCGGACGATGTCCTCGCCGAGCCGAGACTTATCCGACGGTCTGTTAAAAGGTATGAGCTTGAAAAGGTGTTGACATTTTCACATTTCTTAGTACCTACACTACACACCGGAACATCGGTTTTTGTATTGTCCTAGAATAGACTAATTAAAATAAATGGACAATCCATGCTACCGTAATAAGTAAAGGTCCCTTATACTCACACAGTCACAGCATGTTGTTCTCGTTTGCTCGTGCTACTCTGGCCTCGCTCGAGGTATACTCACATTTAGACGCTGCCGCCATTGCTGTGCTTCACTGCGTCCGACTACGTTATGTCCGTTCTTTTTAGTAGGTCCGATTATGTATCTTTATAGTGTGTTGGAGTATTATTTCTGTTCGACAAATTTGTACATCCGATCGACGTGTAATATCAACCTATTGCTAACTTTTATATTATATTTATTTATATTAACTTTAAACGAGACGTTATCGTTAACACATATCCAACAAGTAGGTATGGAAATCAGTGCGATATGGTGTTCCAATTCTTGATATCTGTAGGAAAGCATATACCTAATATTAAATGGTCATTATTGCATATTGCAGCGGTTTCACGACTCGACGGAGCGCATCGGAGTCGAACAGCCGCTCGCCTATGTACTTCCCGGAGGTAGACGTGGACGTGCGGCCAGCTCGCTCGCGGATGGACGAACCTGATTTTAGGTACTTTTATTACACGCCATAAGCCATAATATAACCATCAGTACCCCTATCGCCTACCTAGTAGTAGCAGGTAAAGCAGTGGGCAATAAAAAATGGTGGTGTAGGGTGACAACTTATCTATGTCTATATGTTTGGTATTATTGCTATCATATACAATGTATATTATTATGGTTAGTTAATATTGGCATTATTCTGTAAAATACATCTTAATAACTCTATAACTAGTATTTACTTTTATTTATTTGCATGCTACATTGTAAATGACTAATTGTGAGACGTTATAAAATATTATAATCTAACAAGATCCCTTTGTAACCACAATTAATTAAAAATATTAATAATTAAAAATTCCCACTCAGTCACATAAAGTCGACGGAGGACATAAGCTCGGGCTACTCGAGCGCGGACAACTCCGGGTCGTTGACGCGCACCGGGTCCGTGGGTGCGCGCTCGCGGGCGCGCGCCGCGCGCACCGCCGTCACCGCCATCAAGCGCCCGCCGGCCGCCGAGGTCTGGTAACACTATATGGGACACAGATGCTAACATTACTGTGTTCAGTTCGTAGCGCGACACCATGCATTCATGTCATCGGCAGCTGAGATCTGCTTACACTTGTATAAGACCCATAAGCTAATACAAACACATTTTCAATATGTTTTTATAGTGACATTATGGCTTATTTTTTAAGTGTTTAACTTAGAGTAATCTTGTCATAGTGTTTTATATAGCAATTTACTGTCGAGTTTTTGTAATACAATACCTAAGCAAAAATGGAATTAAGTCTAGAACGAGGTGTGATTATTATTTGTAATGATTTAAATTTTTAGTTTCTGTATTCATAAGGTTTAATAATATAGAAGACACTACAAAATAAGACAGATGTAAAAGGCAAACTGACACTAAGATATAAGTGTGAGCACATGGACGTACCCAGGATTTGATCCAGGGGGGCATATCCCAGGTTTTATACTGTAACAATATCTTATGCCAGCAACAATATTATGTAGTATAATTGATGCAGCACCTGCTGGGACAGCACCCCTCTCCCCGGTACACCCATGTGTGAACATTGTATTTACTTTTTGGTCATTGAATAATCGAAAGTTCAATATATTACCTTAGAAAGTTCGTGGAAGAATTGGAATTGATAGCAATGTTGATTCAGCAGGGTTGGAATGGTGCTTTTATTCTTGAAAATGATCAGATTATGACCACATAATCAAATTAACGTAGGTAATTGAATGCTGTTATACCATTACTAATTGGAAAAGGTTTTGAGTTTTGTGAAGATACTGCAACAAATTTCTAATGCAATATATACTTAGTATAATAATATACTTAGTATTGTCAATAGTAAACAATTTTATTCAAAATATAAAATAGTGTGTGAATGTGTTTATAATCTCAATTTGAAATATTTATGTCTGAGAAATAAACATAAGAATTTTATCATTGTTTTAACTAATTTAGTTAAAAACATATTTTTATCAAATCATATGCATGTGACATTGCTTTTTCATGTAAGTTCATGAAATTTACTTTGTATCAAAATATCTTACAAGTCTGTTTGGCATTTATTAGTTTCTATACTTTTTTAATTATTTTGATTTAGACTTAGTGCTTTTTATTTAAAGGATAACGAGATAACCATCGAGGAGCTTCAAGACGACGATATTACTGGTTATGCGAATATGCCCCCTCTCGTGAATTTTCAGTCACCTTTATTCCTATCGCATACTGTACCTCCATTTATATATCAATATGTAGGAGATCAAGTTAAAATTATTAAGGTATTAGGTGAATTTCCATTAAATAACAATATAGATCACCAGGACCATAAACAAAACGCAGTTGATAAAAAAGCAGAGAATAAAAATTTACTAGATATAAAAGAAATTACAGGTATATCAAAAGATATACATAAAGATAAAGATATGATTAAAGACATAAGTGACATTCCAGCACAAAATATAATTTTAGATTATAAAGAAATCTCTCATGAAACATCAACGAGCGAAACGAATAATCAACGCAATAATTCGGAGCTAGATGAATTTTATACTCCAGATAAAGATTTTATCACTGTAAAGGATAGTATTAAGGATGATGAAACATCAAGTCTAGACGCTGGTAGTTATTCCGCTGAAAGTGAGGATGAGGCTTCTTTTGGAACTCCAGAAAATTCTCCTAAAAGTATGAGAAAATTATTGAAAGGAAAATATGGTAAAAATAGAGCTCCATTACCGCCGACAAACGACAATAATACAAATATGACTAAAACTTTAGAAGGTCCAGTTAATATAGTTAATTCAAATGCTCATACAATTGAAAAGTATTCAGGGGATATGCAAAAAACTACTACTATTGCCCTTGATGATGATCAGGTATTTAAAGATTTAATAGATAATTCTGTTGTTGAGGACAATGAAAAGGGTAACCAGAAGAAATTTAATAGTAAGACTAAGAGCAATGTTAGCGGATTTGGTAAATTGTTACATTTGCCTAGTAAATTAGCATTTTGGCATAGAGAAGATAAATCTAAAACTGAAGATGGTTCCAGCTCTTCAGACGAAAGGAGCAGAAAGTCCTCTATCGAAAAAATTCTTAATGAATCTGAAAACGAATTGAATTTTTGTGCATCCAATGAAAATAAACTATCTCAATTCCAAATATCTGAGGACCAAATTAGCTTCAAAGATGCGGATGACTTTGAAAAAGAAATAATTGCACACGATGTTATTGAAAAGAGTGACGCTCTTCAAAAAGTAATTGAAGCTAAACTGGAAAGTCACCCGGAATACAAACTATCGATATCTCATGAGGAAATCCCTACTACGTCTAAAAGTACAGATGTGTAAAAGATCTTTATAAGTCCTCTTCCCAGTTTTCGGTGGGCTCAAGTAAAACAGTATGTGTTTTTGTTTTGTGTGGTATTTTGCATGAAAATATTTGAGTGTAGTGTATTTTTTGTTTGGCTTTGTCTTTTATAGCTAAACCGCGGTACACTAAGGTTAGCTTATTATTCAACAGCCATAAGATTAAACTTATTTATTATTAACTAGTAGGTGCATATCTACTTAATTATAAAAAATAAATAAAATGTAATCTTAAAATAAAATTATTTTAACTAGTGTGTTTTATATTTTTAGACTCTTAAAGAGTCTGTGCGGTATCTTGAAAGTAACGACGCAACTAAGAGACTTACATTATAAATGAGTTTCATGAAATATTCTGACCCACGTTTGCCGGCGAGCGTCTGACGGTTTAGCTATAATTTTGTCATTATCAACATAATAGTAGAATTACTAATATTTGTAACGATTGTAATGATTATAAAATGTGTTATTATGATTTACATAATACCTAGCGGGAATTCATAGTTCTTTTAGACTGTGGATAATAATCCTGACTCTTGACTGTATAAAATAATAAAAGATAAACGAAATAATTCAATAAGACAAGTCTTTTCGTTGCTACAAAATGTAACGTTTACTTAAACCAGAGCGGTTTGCTATGCTAGCTAGTCTTGGTATAATAGTCAGGATGATCGGCCGACTGAATTTCTATTACATTTGAGATACTCAATTTATAATAAAATTAACTAAATAATACTTTGCTAGTTGTGAAAATCGTGGAGTTTGTATTATTAACTTTATAATAAAATCTAAGAAATTATAATAACTAATAGTTGTCATTGTACATAATTATTATTTTCATAATATATTTGCAACATTACTGCTTTATGCATCTTTTTGTATTAGTTTTCAATTTATTTCTTTTTTTTTCAGGCATTGCTGTCGGCTTCTGCTACAATACCTCGCGCAAAAAAATCTAGTAAAAGGAAAACTCAATAGTAAACTCAATATTACAAAATAGGTGTAGGTATGTTACATACATGTATATAAATTGCTGTTGTTTCTATTGATCAGCTAGATCACAGGCTCACATATAATAAATTATATTGACCATTATTTCCTGGATTTAAATATAAAAAGAATTGAACGAAATATTATTTATTTTTCACTAGAATTTTGAAATTATATAGCACTATTTATTTACCTTTTAGGTGTTTAATTTATTGTTTTTTTAACTTTGTAGGAAGTCGTTTACATTAAGTGACAACACTACAATTAAATAGCTACCAAATACTCAATTTAAATAATGTACAAGTTATGTTAACATTAAACGCAATTTAAAATTGGATTGAAAATAATTAGTTACCATTACATTATTGCATGAAATGCACAGCTATTACTTATACATATAATCTACAACATTTATGAGAATGAATTCTCAATAATTTATTTATAATTAAAGCAAGATGATAAATTGTGCATTTAGTAATATATCATCGACTAAAATTACAATATCGTAATTAGGAGGAATTGAAACCTTTTATTTGTTCAGTATTATTATTGTTTTTTGGTAATGATTAGGTACACCTATACAACCATAGATACCATTATTGCGAAGAAGCCAGTAGCTAGCACATTACTAAATATAAATCATTTTTTTTCTAAACAATGATAATAAACATCTTAAATCAGTTGTGTTGAAATATCATACGCACAATAACCATATTTGTACATTTCCTAGTTAAATTAAAAGTAGGTACCTAGTAGATATTATCTTATAATTATTATAAAAGACAAAATATCTTAGTGAGAGTGGGAATATTCGCAAAAGTACCAAGATGTTCGATGTAATTATGAAGTAATAACTTATTGGAAATTATGATTTTAGCCAAAATTTGCCAAATATAAAATCATTAACGACTCAAAAATTAGACAAAAATATTTTTTGTAAGTAGTCGTATTTATTAGATTATAGGAACGCTAGTCGAAAATATTCATACTTAATAATATGACTACATAAGAGGCTTCCTTCTAATTTTATTATGGACCCTGTAAACTAAAGCTAAGTAACAGAGCTGCTGATATGACGTTTGGATATGAAATGCTTTTAAGTAAGCATGTGCCATGTACCTAATATCTTCAATGTTAAATATATTTGAGGACAACTTACTAGAAAACATGTACTCTGTGTTTTATAATAGCTAGGTACTTTTTATATTTGGCTGATTTATTTGTTCCTTATTACTATAATGTATTGTTTTGTACGCTGAATGTATTAAAATATGTGAGTGATATGGTTGTTACAGTACTCATAAACGAGTAAATACCTATATTAAGAAATGCGTATGTATCATGTATAATTAGTATTATTTGTGAATGGTGTGTGCTACTATTCTGGACCCAGAAAGTTGATTTTATTTTGAATATTTGTTTAATAAAATTCTGAAACTGTATAATTGTGTCACTTGTAACACGGTTATGTGTGTGATATTTTTAAGCTGCAATGTTAGCAATGATGTAAAAAGTTGTGAAGCATGTCAGAAGCTTGCAGATCAGTTTGAGCATAAATGTGTCTACTTACCCTAATATTTGTGGTTCCACTTTAACAGCATACACATATTGTTTTAAATTAACGTAAATAAAATATTTCAAAAATCCATTATATGCTTTTATTTAAATACATTTTTATTTGGTATACATTTTTATTTATTCACAATATGCCACCACTTTTAAATCTTAATGTGTCAAAAATATATTTGCCAAAATCATTTTTGTATGCATTATTTATTAGCTGGTTCTCCAACAAATTTAATGAATCATTATCCCAAGATTTTATCCAATAAAATAAAGAAAACAGTTTATGGTAACTGTCAATGCCAGGCACATAATCCGAAATGATGATGGTTGGTAAATTTTCTATAATTTTTACCAATTTAGGTTTGATGACTGAATTGAAAATTGCTGTATTTGTAGTAGCAAACTTATGAATAATATTGACAGTCTGCACAGTTATAGATTTACGCAATAAAATATCAGGAAGGTTTTTGAGCCAAACTCCATAAATATCACTGGAATGAAAATGAGAGAAATTGCCATTTAGAGCTATTTTGCACAGTAATGCGAATATTTTTTGTTTGAAAGTATCTGGTGTACTTTCATTAAAATAAACCTCAATTATTTTTTGAAACAATGTGTCCAAAATAGCTGTAGATGTCTTTGTCCAACCCGTTGCTTTCCTTGAAAACAATGTTTCCAGTATATTCAAAGTAATATCACAAACAACATCATTACTTTTTTCACTAAATATTCTTTCAATGTATGAGAGAACTGATGTAATTTCTCCTGTTTGCTTTTTTAAATTTATGTTAGGGTTAAACTTTATAAACAGATGACATATTTCTAAATTTTCTGCAATCAACTTTGGATCATCGATAATATCCTCAATTGGAATATTGCCACTTTTCCCCTGCTTAGACCTTACATTTGTAACATAGGGGAATGAATTAACAAAGTGCTGACTAAATTGGCTCTTGTATTTCTGGCAGAAGAGACTTTCCAAGTGATTGCTAGGAGTCTGCCTCTCAAGATGGCTGACAAGCATATACAACACTGACATTACCTTTAAAACATGTCTTAGCAGAATTGCTGCCTCTTCGTTTAAGACAGTTTCTGTAAGTTTATCAGATTTTGTAGCAGTGCATACCTCAAGCCAAGTTTCAAAGAGTAATGGCATCAAAGTATCTACATAAACTCTGAACTTCTCTCCTTCATCTACTTCTTGAAGGTTTTGTGCATGTTTAGATACATCCAGTATATTGCATGTAGATATATATAGAGAGTTGAACAAGGGATAGTTTAATTTATGGTAGTCAAAATTAGTTTCTTTTATTTCATCACGACTTGTTATTTTAGTGGTCTGGTTATATTCTGCATATTTGTATAAGAATACTTGTAATCTATTAATAACTTTTATTCTCCATTTCACACTGGTTATTTGGCTATTCAAATTGACTGTCAATGTTCTACCAGGCTTTGCATCAACCCGTAACTTTGATATCATATCCAAAAAGTTAGGGACAATTTTATGAAAATTATCTGTAACATTTGATGGTGCACAATCAAGAAGCATGTCTAGGAATAGAAGGGAATCTTCTTGGATCCGACTGTCAATATGGGTCATTGCACTTCTCAGATATGTTGACATGATATCAAAGAATGGTTCAACTTTTTCATGCTGCACATTATTAAGTATCAAGTGTAAGACTTTCAAAGTATCACGCCTTACCTGGAATAAAAAGAAACATTTTCTTTAAATAATGCTTTAAAAAATCAATTAGGTGCTAGGGTGAAGGGTGGGACATGCCCAAACTGTAAGCCTCTTTGCCTAGTTATATGCACACTTTTATTTATAAAAAAAATAACGTTATAGGTACATACCACTTTCTCCACGTTCAAAATTAATGGAGTAACACTGAGAATTATTTGTCCAAGATTTTGCTCCAGTGTCTCAGGGTAAGAGCTAATGAGTTCTCTCAAACCTTCAAGAGCATCAGTGCGGGAATTTGTATTGAAATGGTTTAGACGTGAAATAAGTTCTTTAACATTGAGTTTTCTAGTAGACAATAGCTCCTTTTCGCCATGTTTCTTTAATTGCTCTTTAATAACAATCTTTTTCACTTTAAAATTTGTCTTCGTAACATTTGTACCTTTTGGTAACTCTTTTTTACTTTTCAATTTAGTCTTAGCCTTTTCAGACTTCAGAAATTTTTGATACCGTGTAGCCCCTGTTTTATGCATGTTATGTTACTTTATAAAACATAAAATAATTTAGAAGGATTCAGCGATACAGGGAACGCTTTAATTAAAACCGATAAAAAGGCAAAAACACAATCCACTAACCACTTTCACATGAACTTTTTAAAGGTTATAAAAAGAAATAGAACCCCAAATACTTAGAGCCGAGACTTCGTGCGTGACGAGTAGGAAACGAGTAGATTTCGATATCGATCGATGCAAAGTTTGTTTTGTTTGACAATCACTATGTACCACAGACTACTTAGAATGTACTATGTATGTATAATTATATTTTACTGTTATATTTCCCATGTATTAAGTATAGGTTAGGTAATTACCAAAATGTGAAAATAATAATACTTTCGTACGCAGTAGTACGTATATACATTCTGATGCTTATATTACTTTATTTTATTCTTTATTATTCTTAAATTATTAAAATTTCAAGTACATAGTATACATAACATTGATCAGTACATAGTACCTTACCTTAATTTATACTTTTTATAATCTTTATCGTCCAGCACAGATATTTATCACAGAGCACTTTAACATTTATTCTGTGGTGGTGTGGTGACATTGACAATTGACAGAATAAAGCACGTGCGTCCTGTCAAGTCAATAAAATTGATGTGATGCTGATGCGTGTTCGACTCGTTTAGATTTTAATCAGTTCACTTGACTATTGACTATAAAAATTAAATTCACAAATCCAAAAAAATACTATCAAAAAACCTGAATACTTATGTGCGTAATACTATTAATTTGTAATCAAAAATTTAATTAACCAAATCATAGTGCTTAATTTTTTCATAGGTCTACAGTACAAACATCAATAAAATAAAATAAAAAATAACTTGGTGATTGTGTAGATTTCAAATATGAAAATTAAAAAGCAGCATCGGAAAAAAAAGTATTTACACAAATTGAACCGCAAACGAATGCGAAACAAGGAGCGCAGTACTGGAGATGTACAATGGTAAAATGTATTTTAAAATTTTTCTTTTAGATGGTTAAGTAGGGGTGTAATTCGTGTATCGTTTTTATAATGTATGTTGTATTGCAGTCAAGTTATCAAAGAGGCCTGGGACAATAGAAAATCGTCATTTAAAAATCTCAGGGAGATGGGTCTTGCAAATGATCCAAATAAAGCAATTAAAATTCCAAACTTTAAGCGGGAAACGATTAAGAAAGCAATTAAAATTGCAAAACAAAATGACTCTGATACAGAAGAACAGGTTATAAAAAGACAACCTTCAAAAGTGGAAGTTGTTGAAAAACTGGAAAAAGCTGCTAAGGCACCACGCGAGCGGAAATTCATGTAGGTGTAAACACTAAAGTATTTTTTTGTATATACCTAATAAAGAAATTAGGAACAAGCTTCAGAATGTGTTGTTAAGTGGTCAGTATGGATTTAAAGCAATATTGAAGTTCCGTCTGAGATAAATAATACTTCAGACTCGGTCAACTAGGATCTACTTAAGTATTTCAGCATGTATACTTAATTATTATGTATAATAATTTATTTTTCAGGTTACCTAAAGGACAGGTGGAATTTATCACATACCTGCTAGACAAATATGGGCATGATTATAAATCTATGGAAAGAGATAAAAAGAATTATTATCAAGAAACTTGGAAGCAGCTTAGAGCAAAGATTAAGACTTTTATGGGAATACCTAAACAGTATGGAGAATATTTAAAAACAAGAGGATTATTAGATAACGAAGAAAATGAAGAGGAATTAAAAGAACAAGCCAAGGCATTAGCAATGGATGATTGAAGATTTTTAATATTTATTGTCATCTGTTTCATAGAGTTGTAACTTAAACATGTGGACTACATAAAATAGCACTATAAGTTTGTGTGTATATTAAAAAATCAACACAAAATAAAAATTGTTTTAATTAACAAAATAATTTTAATTCTTTTCAAGAAGTTTGTGAAACACATTGATTGATTAGCCTAAAATCATTTCTACATTGGAAGTTTTCAAACAACCAGAGATATAAATAAAGCCCCATACATTAAATTGTTATGAATTTTATTTCTAAAAATTAAATAAAAATAAAGTATGGCCTTTTCATACCAACTCTTAGAACTTAATATTACAATATTCAAATGCATTTTATTCACAAAACATGTGGATATAAAACTTCATTGGGTGTTACATTCATTTGGTATGTCTTTAATTGGTTTAACTTTTTGTAGTTCTGCATACCACTCGCTCTCCATCTCCAATAACTGTTGGGGCTTCTTGTACTAAAAGAGTAAATAATGAAAAATATTTAAATCAAAACAATTATGATCTATAAAATGTTAATGTCATCACAATATGCCCCTTAACAGAACGTTGGTTTCATAAATAGATTTAGTATTTTGCTAAGATGATATTATGATTATGTATTGTACTTAAGGGATTTTCTAGCCTGCCTGCAACTCTTGTTATGGCCCACTGCTGGGAATGGGTCTTTCCACACAAATGGGGAAGGCCTGAAGCTTACCCCACCATGCAGATCATTCGAGATACAGGTCATAATAATATAATAATTCTTACCACTACAACCAAAGTATTGAAATTGTGAGTTGAGTATACATTTGCTTGTTCCACTGGCAACCCAAGTCTTAATAGCTCCGGTATATGAAGTTTCTTATAGTACTTTTTGTTGGTTGTGCTCACCACAACACACTTTTCTTCATCATTTGCTTTAATTGAATAAGTTTCTATAGGATATGGCATATTTCGGATTCTCCACTCTAAATTGATTCTAGTGTTACGCCTTGTTACAACAGGCTGTAAATAAATAATACAAAAATCAATTTAATTAGACATTGTACATTGATTTATGTTCACATTTAAGGTTTGCTAGCTTTTCACTCTTTCCAAAAAACAATATCTCATTTAGTGATAGAAATGGACTAAATTTGTTACTATTAAAATATTATTGATATTGATGGTATGGTGATGAAAATTATCACAATTCTAAGCAACACTAGGCAAAAGCTACACGTACGCGAGCAATGTGACTTTCATGTAGATAGATCATCTATTCATCTTTTGTGTAATTCATTTAGAAATTATTGCCAGGCATGCTCGGCTCTGTGTTCATACTGTTCAAAGCATGACTTCATGCATGTCAGAATAAATTATATTACTACTGTACCTGATCTTTACATTCTGTAATATCAACCGGGTCATTATTAGGAGTGACATCCGGGATAGGGTCTCCTAGTTCTACACTCCATTTTCCATCACCACCAAGTTTCCCTTTGATTTTCCATGACCTACGTAGCAATACTTTGGTTTCTATGTTGTACTCCTCCACCATCTCTCTGCCATCATCGAACTTGTAATGAAACTTCTTTATTTTTTCATCTTTCAAACAAGTTTTCTCTGCACTGACCAGAGATTTGTACCAAATTGAATTTTTATACATTGTTTTGTCACTCTCAGTGGCAGGTATATAAACTTTATTCTTAGTTTCAGCACTAGATTTCTCTGCGTCGAATGCTTCAATCAAACATGATTTTCTTTTCATATTGTTTCTATAGTAACCAATAACCAGGGCACCAGTATATAAAACATGACATTAATGATTTATGTCTTCTACAATGAAATAAGTATAATATATATTTTTTAATAACTAAACGTGAGAAGCAAAAACAAAATGTTTGGCAATCGAAAAAACAATATTTTTATAGTAACATATTATGAGAAAAAGCTCTCTACTTTATTTATTTTATCTCATCAATCTCGTATTTATCCACAAAGAAAGGATACATACATAAGTTATATAGGAAAGGATTAGAGTGAGTGACAGTGACATTTGACTTGAATTGATTTGAATTAACATTGACTTGATTAATTTACTACCTATGTTAGTCTAGACTATGACTGCGAGAGTTCACGTTCGCGTACTCCTCGGATACGTGTATCACACGCGGTCTCTTATTCTTATTTACATCGGGTGATTCGGGAGTTTATTTATCTGCGTGTGAACACACATCCGAGATCCGAGAAGTCATGGTCTATCCCATAACTACCTTTACACTTTTTGTAATCCATGCCCGAAACGTTTAAAATAACGTGCGTTTAAATGACTCTTAAGAGTCGAAAAAGCTCTTATGCAAACGTGGGTTTTTATCATTAGAACCGTGGTTATGTATAAAGGTCGTAGAGTAGAACTCGTAGATTACAATCATCTAAGTAGTCTGTGTTACTATATCTTCTTAGTCTGTGGTATGCTCTTTATTTTTTGGTATTATGTTGACGTAATCTATTATTAACCTAAAATTTTTAAATATAAATAAAAATATTACATTGTCTTTGTTATCAATAACAACTAAGAAAATATTATTCAGTTTATCTGACGATAAAATTACATGTGTTCCAAATTTACTGTCTTAAAGTAACGAAATGCGGACTAAAATTCCTGACAGGTACATTTTATTGCACTACTGATGGACCTATATTACAAAATAAATAAATATTGTTTGTAAGTTTGGAATTGTGTCTTTTTTACTTTTTTTGTTGGTTTGCAGGTGGCTAGAATATAAACCTTGTGGCTTCGTTATAGAGGGCACTAGAATAATATGTTTTAAGGTGCCTCTTAAACAGGTGAGCCAGATTCTGAAAAGTTTTCTTAACAATCAAAAACTTTTTCAAAATGTAATTATTAGTTATGTGGTTTTTAGGTAACAATGAGATAAAAATGATCAACAAATTAATTTTTTTTCAAATTAACTGTATTAAAATTTTATGCTTAATGATCCAGCGTTATATAGCATGAAAAGATTAAAAAAATGTTTTTTTTTTAATTTTTAGGCATGTACAATATTTGTATTGAAACATCATGATCACAAACCTAATATAGTTCCACTGCTGGGCTCTGATCTTTTAAATATAAGAAGGGTTTAGCTTTAGACCATAGTCCATTATGCTGGCCAAGTGTGGGTCACAGTGCCTATGGAGAACTGTAGGTTTTATTTTAGTGTTTTCTTTCATTGTTACTGTTATACTACAAAAGACACATAACTTAGGGTAGTAATTTGGTGTGTACCACTGAGTTTTGAACTCTGTGTTCTCATGAGATGCATATTCTCAACCAACTGTACTATCACTGCTTACACCATTATTATATAGAAATAAAGCTTTAATTTCACTACTTGTGTAAAAATCACATAAAGCTTAATTTATCAGAAAATCATTGATGTATCAGAGGTGGGTTGAGGTATTTTAAAGTTTACATTTTGTGGGCATCTAAAAGAATAATAATATAGTGATTGTATTCTCTATAGTGTCAGTTTATAAAAAGTCCAAGTAGTTAGATGCTTCTGCAACTTGAGCTATTTCATTTTGTTGATAATAACGCCATCTTGTGAGGCCTAGCTTAAATTTTAACACTTTTTATCTTTGAATTAATGTCTTCTTGAAGCAGTAGATGGTGCTGCACGTCTGTGATATATATGAAGTACTTGACATTAATTTGTAAAAATAGTAACTAAAAAAAATAATTAAAATAGTCTTCAAAAAGAAATAAACCTTAAAAAATTAATTAAAAAATATTTAACAAATCTTTAACATCTTGAATGATTCATGCAATAATCGTCGAAAGTAGCATTTTTATTAAGCAGTCGATTAAAATCTATGAAACAAGTGATAAAAATTGTGTAGGTATACCTATTTTGTACCTACACTTTACTATTAACTTACCAGTCATTGTTTTGGCGTAGCTGAAGTCAAGCGAGTTTGACTTTATTACGAATTACTGTGAACTGCATTCACATTAGCCAAAGCTAAGCGCGCCGCCAATGAAATGCATTATTGATGTACAAGTGCGTCCATACAAAACTGTTTGTTTAACTGTTCTTGACTGGGCGTTACTTGACCACACCACAGTTAGATGACAAATAGAGCCTCTCCACCAATCTGTGTTAATTTGTTCTGTATAGCCATAGATATGGTTGTTATGTATCATGTAGATATAATCATAATTATTATTTTATTTACCGTTGAAATTATTTTTTAATCAACTTAAAAATAAATATCAGATTTAGATTCGTCGGGATTTTTGAAGTGAACTTATATGAACGTACAGCCTCTGCCATGAGTTTCAGTCAGAGACTACTTACATGTTGCCTCTATGCTCGTTTTCCACTCTTTTTTTTTCTAAAAAAAAACTATTTTTTTTATTGATATAGGTATTTATTGATATGGAAAGGGCACTGGTACCTATCCTATAACTAAAATCTGTAATAGATTTTCAGCTTAAGACTTAGAAATGTTGTCATTTTGACGGTGAGATTAAAGACTCATCTGTAAAAAGTATGGTTAACCCACGAGTAGGTATGTGCAATGTCGTTTGGGATTAAAGTTTGTTTTTCATTATGTTCGTGGAAATTGTCCGAGTGGAGCATAACTTGTTGTTCTAGTCAATAATGAAGTTTAACATTACATTAGGGAAATCTTCGTAGTATGTTCTGGTAGTGATCGTACTGAGTACCTATCTTCATTGATATTTTTTAATGGTTAATTTCGCTTGATTTTTAGTGACTGTACTTTGCGAGGTAAAGTCCGTTTAACACATAGAATTAAATAAAAACGCTTTTTCTTTATTTATTTCAATAATTACCACATTGTACCACACATACCTGCTGTACCTGTGACGTAATCATCTGCCTGAAACAAAGTTTAAAATTTAAAGTTTTCCATTCAACTGTTTAATAGAGATGTTGATACCTAATCTTGGAAGGGACTAAAATGTTTAAATTCTCAGTAAACTTCCCTTAATCCTTGAAGATAAGTATATAAAGATTAAAGTATAATTATACACGGAGTGGTGACCTAAAAGTCCTTTATAATATTATTTTATGTAACTTCCATTTGCTTAATGGGTGTTTCGAAATATTTGTTCTGCACGATGTAAAGAACAGTACCGACTCAAACGACTAATCCTGTATTTGATAAAACAGCGGGTTCCACATTCTGTGCTCAATGAATAGTTAACTTTTTATCTCTCAATCTTTAAATTTTTTTTTGTTAGAATTATCCTTCTATTTGGTTCCGCTTGGATCAGCTTCTTTATTCAGCTGTATCCACTCATAAATTTTAATGTTTTGTTCATTTTGAGTTATACGAGGATTTTACCGTAATGGGAATTGGTAGGAGTAATTTGATATTGGTCGTTGTTTCGTTATTTTAATAAGATTCGAGGTGTTATTGTTATACTAAAGAGACGGGAATTGGCAGTAGAAATCTTCTTGTTTTATGAATATTTTGTATGTAATTTGATATGGCTGTTAATTTTTTGTACGAGTATTTTATACTGTGAAAGAAAATAGAAATCTGGGAACAGAAATCTAACTAGGAATCGAACCGAGGACCCATCGTATGGTGGAATGGTATGGTAACCACTACATTACACTACACGAGTCGTCGGAATCTAACCAAATAAGTATTATTGCATATCCGAACATGTAAATTTTGACTTCAATCACACACCAATAATAGCAACCATCTGCATAAATATTTTTAACAATATATTTTGACTTTGATCAGCTAAAGTGATCCCACAGACGCTACTCCAGACTCATAACGGCGTCGTGTCAATCAGTGGTATTTGTTTGATGCACCACAATAACAGTATTTTCTTTCACAATGTCCCATTTTACGAGTCCACTACAATTGGAGTAATGAGTTCGATTGCAAGTTTGTATTATGCATGCACACGACGGTCCTTAATAAAGTTATTACCAAGCGCATTACTTTTTATTTGCTTGTCTTGTTTGTAGGCTAAATTATTGGTGCGAACTTGAATCTGCTTCTCTTTATCATTTGTTGATAGACGCAGTGCGGCCAGTGAGTTTACCAGAGATCTCAAGTATCAATCAGTGGAACAACTTTTTAAATAAATTCTTCGGAACATTTCATCGAAGTGTTAAGTAGTAATAGAAATGGTATTTTAACTACGTCACGTTTCAATGTATTCAATGTATCGCTTGTGCAGGAAATAGAATCGGTGTCGACAACGATATCCCTTCAATTAATTTTGTGTGGTCCTTTAAATGTGCTTTGGAATAATATGGATTTATATTTATAAATTTCTTATGTTGACAAAAGTTGCTCAAGATTTCAATAAAACGTGCATAATAATGTTAAGTTTGTCAGTAATCTGTTATTTATGGGATTATATAACTAAATACTATTCGTTCCAGGCGAATAAAACATTGGAACTGAAATAGCGACATCCGTTTCCGCACCGAATTAATTTTTGTACTTCGTCTCTGGCAACTTGTTCTATTGTGTGATTTTTTGAGTATTAATACTATTAATAGTTATTGTCTTGATGATTTTTGAATTTAACTTTTTTGATATGGGCTTAAAACGATACATTAAGACTGTTTATAGTGCAACACTTCAGTATCGACATGGAAATCTGAATCGGGAGTGGTGTTGCATTTCTATGGCTATGAGACCGAATAAAAAAGTCATAAAACGGCATGACAGGCTTGGGAACACTGGGACCTACTGGGGCTAGTAAGTAATGTCCTCCGATATCGTACGCTCAGTTTATTAGAGCGACAACAGCGAAAGCTACGTTGCACTTATCGTTTATCGGCATGTAATGATATAATGTTACACGCTCGTAAAAATCTAAACTTAAAACTAGTCCCACCTCGATCGCATTAAGGATGAACAAAATTAGTTCTTTTATTTCGTGTTTAATATTCATTAGGACGAAGAAAGTTTTCTTACTGTGCGTACTCCAGATGCATTTCATTGCGTCGGTTCATAAATGAAAATTGTTTACTGTTTGCTTAATATATACTCGTAATAATTTCAAGCTTGTTTCCAGTTTATTTTCAAATATGGTAACTATTCATTCAACATTTACTTGTCCCTTTGATGACTTTAGCGAAACTGAGCGACGCTAATTGCTTCCGGCATTTGTTTCAAAACATCCCGAATATGATGTTTTTCCCATAGCTAGTGATAATTGGTAGTTAGTATCAATGTGCTAAAATCGAGCCTAATGTGGGGGATTAGCAGTTTATCGATTGCATTTTCGTTAACTGTGGGCGCGGCGTATACTTTATATTCGCCCGCTTACAATTGTTTGTTTTCATAATAGCTTTTAGGATCGCTTTGTCTTTGTGATCTGTGTATTATTGATGTGATAATGTGCTAGCTAAACATCTTTTCGTCGTATATAGTCGCGTCTTGCGATTGCGTCAAACACGTTTTGCCTATATTCGCTGTCATCATGGTGTTGTCATCGTTTCATTCTTTCTGGTTTTATTTTTTGTTAAATGGAATTATTTTGGTGATGTCAGCGTTGATTTCTGGATGTGATAGTCACGATGGTTACGCCCCGTCTGATTATATTGCAACTTATGAGCTCATTTCTGTGGCGAGTTTAATTTTCAAGTGTATTATAGTTTAACGTTAAGTATCGTTAGACTTTAAAAGCCTTTTGGGAATGAATATATGATGATTAGGGAGGACAGTGAATTAGTGAGATTATCGATATGGCGCCTGCGTCGGCGGCCACACAGGAAACATCTCGATAGGTTCGACAGGACCGACCGTGACAGGATTGCACCGATTCACTTCTGTTAATTAAAGGCAGTTGATTGCCAATTTGCACTCTGAAGTACCGCCGATTGCATCCTGTAATTGTATATTGCTTTGGACCATCGTATTTGAACGATTAATGTCTTCTTTTTATCCGACTGTCTCTACAAAAGTGCTGTCATGTTTTTGATTAGGTATATACAATCCCACTGAGCCTTTGTCGCTCAGGAAATGTTCTTTATTACTTTTTCTATAATTCACAAACTGCGTAAATTATTATTATGGATTTTAAACTAGTGTTACGTAATTGTTTGAACTTTCTATTGTCATCCAATTAGGCTTATTAAAATTTATTGAGCGTATCTAGAGAGTTACGGAGGCAGGTCTACGCATGTTCTCTGTTATTGACACAGTTTTATTTTTGATTTATAGGAGTATGCAATTACGTGTAGCGTGTAATAAAATAACAGTTTCGACACCTGGTTTGTTTGGCACTGAAGAATTCTATAACATTTGTATGCGCATTTTCCTTTACTCATAGCGAGATCCATATCGCATAATCGCGTATTTGGAGTTTAGAGATGCTCACTTGAAGACGATATCTGTGGTACAATGAGACCGTCCCCGTAAGAACCAGTGCGTGGGTGGGCAAGGTTTATGCGTTGTTCAATCAGCAATGGCTGTTGGTTGCACGCGCTAACGAATTGTGCCATGCGCACACACTGCAGTTTTCTATCAATGCTTCTCGTCCATTCGTCATTGCTAATCATTTGGTATTTGTTAAGTTCTTAAATATAGTTACTTAGATTATGTACAGTTTTTTCTGGAACTTACTTAATTACATTTATTCTGTGATCCCTGAAATTGTTTTGTGCTTTTCAGCATTATGATAGCGTCATGATCTGTATTTAATCTACGAATGTTAAAACACTAATGATTGCTACAAAAAGTGAAATTTCATAAACATCTAAAGTCGCAACGCAATATTTGCTTCTTTTTTACATGTAAAAGTGTCATTATTAAACCGACAGCATTAAAGAAATCTTATAATTATATTGATTTATGAAAAACTTTGGTTTTTAAGTACGATTTATAGGTACTTATTTTTGCGTGAACCCGAAAATATACTGTGTGCTTTGCTCTTAAGGTCGTAACGCACGAATTATTGGCAGCATTCGACGATGCGCGGTATTGTATGTTATGATATTGTTACGAGGGCTGGGTGTTGCCGGACCACCAGGAAGCCATTCGTATTAAATGTAATTTTGGCTTCACAGTTACTTTTATTCGTTATGGTGGTCATTGCGCTGTGTTTTAATAAGCTTAGGTATATACGAGTAGTGGGTATTTTTACGGAGCAGATGCGTTATAACTTATAATGGTCATTCTAAGATACACATACTACAATACTTGGTTCTGTATATTTTTTGACATATCTATTGAGAAGACCCGTGCCCAAAAGTAGGGCCATAAGGGTTTGATGATAAAATGTTATGACTTAATTAGGTACTTTCAATGTCTACGTAAGTATCGAATGCCAATGCCTTCAACCCTTTTTATGTCCCACTGCTGGGCACGGGTCTCTCCCCACAACCGGGGAAGGTACCTTGCCTTCAAATGCCAATACGGTACGAAATAAAAAAAAAACTAAAAGAAGTTCCGGATCATACAGAAGCAGTTAAACAAATGAACATTGCTATCCTTAACATCGATGAAAATTATTGATGTTTTGACTGGTGCCCAATCAAAGTCTGAACGAGATCCAACCTGTATCAATAACGCAGATCGGACGATAAGCCGACGATAAATAATGCCGGGTCAGATAACATCTTTAACCGTTTTGGACTACGGAATTTGTTCCTTGTCAATGATTTACTGAATGGGTGTAAGGACTTTTTTTACGAGATACCGAACGCTAGATTTACGTTAGTGAATGGTTTGTATGATATTGATTCATATTTCAATTTGTATGATTAATTGTAAATCCAATAAGATATTCCGATTAAACTCCGCTATCATTATCACGCGCACCTTATAGACGTTTTACAGATAAAATAAAATCCAGAAGAATGTGAAAAATCGGTCATTGATTCCCGTCTTACAAACCTGTTAACCGGCATAGATCTAACGCATTTATAATATCACGAGTTCCATAATTCTAAAACCATTCTTCGTAGGTTTAATTAACACATTATAACCATATAAAACTTTCACCGACACGATGCAGATGTATTCGAACAAGTATAAAGAGTACAGTTTCCTAAGTGATATCTCGGCCACGTGTCCTATTGAAGTGTACGTGTTTGTTTGTAAAGGCGCACGAGACCACACAGTAAGGAGGCAATCATCTGACCATCGCTCACCCTGCTCCGTCTCTGTAATCACGCCATCATTACCTCTAATGACGTGTTAACGTTGCTTTATGGGAATGCCAAACATGACGTTCACATTTCGGTCATTTACATTTGTTTGTCCACTATCTTCGTGTTGTTTGCTCAAGTCTTCTAAGACACAGGGCGGCGTCTCGGCCAGCCACCGGTGTGCTTGAATTTAAGTGCAACTCGGTATTGGGTCGTGTTTCATGTTTATATTGTGTTGTGTTTCCTGCTTTTTGTATCAGCTGGTAATAATTTTTATTCTTTAGTAACAGTAGTTTTATTTGTCGAGTCTTTTAGATGTTTTCTGTTACCGCACTTGTTGTTAATAATATCTATTTTTGTTCCGACACGAGGAAGGATTGATTGTAATTTATCTAAAGTCCTACGTCCACCAATACGCACTTGACCAGCGTGGTGGACTATGGCATAAGCTCTTCTCATATATGAGACGAGATACTTGTCCAGTAGTGGGACTGCGGTTGATGAAGATGATGATAACGCTAGTAAGCACTAATGTTTTAATAATATCCATAATTATTTCTTAACATAATTAATTACATTAGACTAGTGTGGCATTTTATATTATCACGTATTAAATGTTTGCTATTCATTCATTTCACCATAAAAGTTCTTAGTCAATTGCGGCTTTTGTGACTGTGGCGATTGAGCGGGCGTTACCGTGGGATCTAAAAATGTAAACACCCATAACTTTCTTGTAGTTTCCCATTCCCACTGCGTGTAGATGACTCTTGGAGGTGCGAAATGTAGGTTGCGAAGTACCAATTTGTTCTAAACATGTTACTAGTACATTATGCTTAAACAACTTTCCTATTGTATCAATAACATATAAAGTTAAATAGTCGATTGATTAGGAAATATCATCATCTCCCTCAATAAATAGTTTTTGTTAATGAATTGTTTACTTTTGCCTGTTCTTTTTTGACGTTGTTAAGTGTTTTTTTACCAACTTGCTTAAATTACATGGTTTAACCATGGTTGGTAATGGTAACCATGGTTTAACTATGGTTTAACCATAGTTGGTAATCTTAAATCTCCGCGATTTCACTAAGTACTCATAATACTTACATTTGCGGCTAATTGGTGGTAAAGTTGTACGGAAGTACATAAATATGCAAGTAGGTACAAATGCTCTTTTGACTAATCTAATATCTTTGAAATAACCATTATTTCTTAACGTTACAGTTATTACTGTTATAACAATAGGTATTTTTGTGTAGCATAGCAAGTTTGTTTGAATTATGTAAAATTTTAAACCTTAGTAAAACCAATAGTTAATCTTGTATATTAATTATTTTAATTTTAGTAGAAGTTGTAAAAAATTATCTTAATTGGTACAATTTATTGATTGTACTGCATTCTGCTTGTATACAAAATTTATGTATTAATAATGGTTCGTGTTTATTGTTGTTACTAATAATAAATAGCATGCATATGTCATTCGGTTATTCAATGACTTTAAACTTTCACGGTAACAGAAAAATGGGACTGGTTAGGAACACCCACGGTTGTCTACCTTCCGGACCGTGTTAATACGTCCCTGTTGATTTTGTACATTCGACAAGATAGTTTTACTGCAGATGGAAGCAATAATGTTCTTTAACGCCAAAGGAATACTCGTTACACAGAGGCCATAAAAGCATAAGTATTCACAGGCCATGCCTAATTCACACTACGTATTTAGCTGAACTTTGTGAAACACAACAAAGACGTAATGGCAATGATGGCCGCGTTAATGCATTTTTTTGTGTATTTAAAGACGGTCGCCGCAATGCATATGTTAATTAAATCATCAGTGCAGACTTCCTCCTTATTATAAAAGTCGTTTACACATGTAACCCACTGACGTGACGTATATATTGAGAAGTATCTCAAACCTATAGAGAGGTTTATTATTTAAGCCATATTTATTATTAAAATAAATTGATTATGTATTCAGAAATTCATATTGAGCTGTATGCGGTATACCTTAAACGGTGTAGTCACGTTCAATCTGTATTAATGGTTACAGCAAAAAAAGCGTGTAAAGGTCGCTGCTGATAATAGGCAGAGCTCACGAAGGTACTCCGACCTGAGGCGCCAGCTCGGAGTACTACCCGCTGTGATTCTGTGCGTCGACCAGTATCGGGTGAAATCTTTGTCCTTCGGTCGATACTTGGATACAAATAAGAAGTCATTAATACGTCGGGGACCCGGTTAGGTGGCCACGATTGCCCCAGGATGTTAAAATTTGCCGAATGAATTCACACCCGCGGCTTTCCTGTCCCCTCCTCGTTATAAATCAAACGCAGGTACGGTTAAGTCTGGCGCAGTCGTGTGTAACCGCCGCGAAAGTTACTGGGGCGTACGCAAAGCATCGATTGTTTATTTCGTCTCTGTTTTGGCCACACTTTGATATTAATTATTGCTACAGTCGAATAAATGTGCTGGTAAATTGTCCTTTTTTCGAGGCTTTTACTTGGCTGCTAGCATTTTAAGAGTTGTTTGTTTACGTAGTTCCCTGTCGGAAATGAGCTTTTTGAATTATATTTTGAATGTTCGTATAAAGAGGGTGCCCATGAGTCGAAATTCGTCCGTTATTCGATCACAATGAAAAATTTATGAAGGTTCAATAATGGCAAGTACAAATGATGGCTTGTTAAAACAGAAATCTTGGAAAGTTTCTGTAAATACGAGTACAGAGAAGTTCTACATTCGTTTGTACCTATTATTACGATGTGAGTGACCAAAATAAATGTCACGCTTGTAACAAATGGATGCGAGGTCCATCTTGACAATGAACTTGCCAGTCAGGATAGCCTTCCCTATCTGCGGCGCACGGCGTACCCTCCTCACGTGTGACGGCACTATGCATTTGTTTGTCCGCAGCTGCGGTGCCGACAACATATTTATTGTGCTCATTAACCTTCAAGAACGCTATTTAATTGTCGGCCGTTTTTTATTCACTTCACCTCTGACCCTTACGACTTATTGCTCCTCGGCCTCTCTTTGAAAGAGAGAACTGGCTGTTATTTATTATCCGAGACGGGGATGCGTGTCGCTTCTATCTTTGTGGCGCTTGTGAGTTCGTCTGTATGATTTATGCGGTTATAAGGACGTGATTACTGTCACACGCCCGGGAATCGTGTACGAGCAACGCCTTTATCCTCTTACGACGGTATTGTAACTTGTAACCCAGCAACTAGGTAAAAAATAACGGAACAAGATGGCAATCCCCTTAATATCTGTCAACTGCTGAAAGTATAAGCGCTGCTTTAATAATACAGGAAGTTAATCAGTTGTATTGGAATATTGATTTTGGACTTATAAGTTACTTATTAGCATATATTAGTGATTGGATTATACATACATATATTTATGAGAGTGTGAGAGACGAATTTGCAGTTAAAAGAGGACTGTTAGTCAAAAATTTTCTCGCAAGCTTCCTTCCTTTGGGCTCGCCGCTCACTTGCATTTCGACCAATCTGGTTTGAAGTTACGTAGATTTCCCACATTGAAGTTCCTGGTTGTGGACCATAATAGGACATAAAAAAAGAGTTGCGGCTGATTGAAATGTAAATTAAAAGTAAAAACTTTAAGCTGAATTAACACCGGTGATATTGTCAAATGACCACATATTTCTCACGCAGTGCGAGCCAGCTCTCCTTGGAGGGCCCTTAAACGGGGTTTAAAAGATCATCCCATACGGGAATTTATGTATACTAATGAGCTTCATGAAAAATCATCCTGTTGCGCAATTTAGTCTTGTAGATTTTTAAAGATCATTCATTTTGGAGTTTAAACGCTATATTATATTGGTATACAAAGGGACATTTCCAGTCTCAATGTCGCAATAGGTACACAATTAAAAGAGCGCAAATGCATAGTCGTCGATACAGATTGAATCACGTCTGGTTTATACTATTGTTACAAGGGATTCGTATCACAATGTAAATGTTGCTACTATTGTTCTGGAGCTTTCTATCCGAGCGTTGTTCCCTTCGGCTTTGACGTCTTCATACGCGCTATCGACAACAGTAAATTGTGGTATCATGTCTGTACCGTCGTCGGTATGGAACCGTTTATTGATTGGTATCGTAGTTTGTCCGCTGTTCACTTTGAATAAAATTCGAATTATAATTAATCACGGTTGCGTCGCGTGGGAGAGCGTCGCGCACCAGCCGCCGATCTATCATATTTTGTGATAACGCCACTAGGGCGCATCTTGTAAACGTATTGCTTTGGACCGGCTCAAAGCACACCTATGAGATACTATTATAAGTAACAGTAAACACTATTTGTAGAGCGTCTACATAGGCAATTATCATTATTGATTAGCCTTTACTCTTGTTATTTAGTTGGTACGGTACCATTAGAGTCTTGTAGCAACTTTGAACAACAGTGCCGTTGATACCGATAAAATCGGATTATAAAGATGCGATCGCACCCTTTGAGAGTTCTGTTGGAATCTCGCCGATCCATTTTATTTCCAATAGCAGCGTAAATAGCCAGGTAACGATGCAAACTCCGGAGCTACGACGGAGGCTGCTGTCAATTGAATTTGTGTGCAAGCGCGACGTGCATTAATAGCGTACCTACTCAGCTTTCTTTCTGTACTGTTATTGATATTTTCAGGAAAAATGAAAATGAAAATATTTTGAGCTTCTTTTATTTTTCTGCATAATTTAGAAGAGACTCTCTAATACTTTTTCTTCTCCCGAAACGTTGTAGTCTGTTTCTGACGGGTAACTCCTCCCCCACTTTTTCCGGTCCCTCTTCGTTCGGCCTCATGCCTGAGACAAACTGCCTACACGCCTCCTCCATAGTTTTGACCTAAGGCTAAATTTGATAGCGACAGTGCAAACTTGCTTGCTCTCGTCATTTCTGTTTTTGGTTGTTTTTCTGCGCATCTAACGGATATAAATATCAGATAATTTGACTGCTATGTTCTGATTAACTCCCACTGTATTTCATTTAAAGATCGTGCCCGGACTCTGTCGCACGAACTTCTAATTTTAATAATTACGTGCGTATTATAAATTAGTTATTACTTGCTCTTCGATGAAGGAAAACATTGTGACAAAAAAGTTCTCCATAGTTGTCTGTTAAGTCCAACAAACTTTTTTCATATTTGGTTCTTTTACCCGTGCTCTGCATTGGTTGATGAACAATGAACAGTGATGTGTTGATGATAATAATGTTGAAGGTTCATTTATTAAGTTCTTTATAACACGAAAGCTATGTATGTGTGCTGCAGCCAGCTTTCAATTAATTTTTAATGTTCTAATTATGCCCTTTCTTTAGTGTCTTTCTACGCCTGTTCCCACGTTCTTGTCTCACTCGTGTTAGCTGTGAGCGCCTAATATTGCACTGTAATGTGTTTATTAAGCGTCGTTCCCTTTAATTGCCTACCATTTAACATACAATGTGCAGTGGTCTGATTCGCGTGTAAGGAGAGTGTGGATGCGATTGCATCTCGTATACCAATAATGTTTGTCGCGCACGATTCGCGGTCAAGTGCGTGTGAAATAGGCATTAGGTAATGTTTACAAGACACAATTTTACCGCAAAATTCCTGGACTTACTGACACTTACTGAGTAATTTATTAAAGGTATTAAATATACTTTCCTATCAATTTAATTCAATTATTTGTTCCATACGCATAGCCCTGCTGATAGTGTAGACTGTGTAGATAGCAAGCAACCTCACAAGTTAAGCACCGTATTTGGATGGGTGACCAATAGTGGCAAATTTTATGCGTGCCCTCGTGCTTTGGAGGGCACGTTAAGCGGTCCTTCCCGGTGGTTATCAATAGATAACAGTCATTAAACCTACAGAATATGATATTATTCAGAATCCGCCTTAGAATGTCATTCATAATGGTTGCACTCCAATTTTAATCTCTCCAAGTTTTTCATGTCTGATTCCAAAAGGGCCTGCTAAACACAAAATGTTTTCATTAAGGGATTAAAACAGGTATCTCCACATGTTGATGTCGTATCTTCAACTAAAGTACGGATCTCTTTCGCTGTCCGGATTTCGTCATTGAGAGACATGAATAAGGTTGTGCTCATTATTGCTGCAGATATTTAAAGATGAGCTTTATTCATGAGTGCGTATACGTTACTTTGTATATTTTTGTCATTATAATCAGTGCCTTTTGCGTCGTGAGAACCTATAACATTGTACAATTCCTTATTGTCTTTTTCTGCATTAAGTATATTTGTTAAAGATTATTATATTCCCTTAATTGAATATCATACCGGAAACCACCCGTGGTACGTTGTCATTTCGATTTCTTCGGCAACAATATTGAATAGGCGATGAAAAATGATGTCATTTAACTTAGTTTGCCCAGCCATTATGTCAACACGAATGCCTTAATCGCCTCACATAAGTTGTGGATCGAAAGTGTTTGATAAATACACGCTTGTCACCATTACCGAATGTGATCTACGCTCCTCATTAGCTCCCTCTAAATAAGATATCATCCGGTGATTAAGTGCCAACACGGTGTGATTATTTTATTGCATTCCAACGTTAATAAACAACCGATCGATTAATGTTCCATTTAAACGGTATTGGTAAGATCATGTTTAATGGTAACCCAAACTTCTGTACACGATGTGGTGAAGTTATTACCGATAATGTTAATTAATGATCTTGGTATTATATTGGTATTATTATGACTCATGTTGCTACTATTAAGCAATATCTGATTGATTGTGATGCTACAAATGCATTTTGAAGATTGCAACATAAACAATTTTTAAAACGTCTTATTACTGTAAATAGGGAAACTATCACTAAAAGTGGAATATAAATAGGACAATTAGGAAAATTCTGTTACTTCTATATACAAGTATACGTATATTAATATTAAATACTTTGAACTGTGATTAATGTTTCAAATGAGACCATTTAATAACTGTTATGTTTTTTTAATGACTTTTTTGGACGTCGAAATTGATAGTTCAATTTCGTTGTTTTCGTTAGTGAGTCGTTAGTGTCATTGGTGGGCCTTAGGCGATGCAAATTAAGACATTCAAATGGAATTTGCTTTTGATTTACAACTACCTACCAAACTATGAAATTCCGCGTTTTACCGTTTTTGTAAAGAGCTAAGTAAAAGCTAGTAGGTTCATTGTTTGCGCTATATTTAGCAAATGTAGCTTCAGCCATTCTTGTTTCGTTTTATCTTGTCTTACAAAATTGTTAATTTTGCTTTATACGAATTTGCCAGTTTTAAAAGACTAGTTTTGGCGATTATTCTGTTACGAAGTTGTAATGATGTTAAATATACGGATCTTCAGTATATAATCCTGCTTTACGATCCGAACAAGGCTACAGTGTTTTGTACATAATCAAATTTAGTGGTTTCCTTTATATCATTTTATTATCTTTATAATTTATAGACTACGAAATTATTACTACGGCCGAGTCGTAAAATATTTTCGATGCTATATGAGTTTCTAGTAACGAATTCAAGATTTTTTTATACATGTTAATTATCACTCCGTCAGCTAATTCTTAACTTAGCGTTAATTGAAAATCTTCGTCACATAATTAATTAATTAACGAATACATAATTAGGGAATTTGTGTGTAATTGAATGCTTCTTCGTTTTATTGCTGCGCTCGAGCATGCATATTCAGTGAGGTAGGAAATGATGATGGCCGTTTTGTGAGAAGTCTTCTCGTAAATCATATTTAGTGCGATCCACGCCTGCAGCGAGAGTGAGATGTTATTGCTTTATAACCCAAAATAAGGCTAATGAACTACGAGTATTGCGTATTCATCGAATCAAGCCGAATGTTAAATTGAGTCTTTAAGCGTCTGTTTCTGACGGTAGTGTGCTTGACATACACCAATATGGTAGGTTGGACATACATATATGCTAAAGGGATAGCCTTTAAGCCACCTTGTCTATGCTATTAATAATATAATAATATAAAGCTGAATAGTTTGTTTGTTTGAACGCGTTAATCTCTGGAACTAAAAGCCGGATTTCAAAAATTCTTTTTGTGTATGATAGCTACATTCATAAGGAAGGTTATAGGCTATCAAGCATTATGTTACAATTCTTAACGCAGGTTAAATCGCGGGGCAATGCTAGTTATTGATAAATCTTATATTATATGTAAGAATAACATGAAATGTACTTTGTTTTAATTGAATTAACATTCAATAGGTTGTGTTATCTTTATTGCTATGGTCATCGCCCCGAATGTAACTTAGGGTCAAACGGTCATATTAATCGTTCGCGCGAAAGCTTTTGCTTTAATTCTTATCTTTTAATTCAATATACACGCGTACTAAGCTTGTTGATCGTAAGATTTATCGCCCGATAATTCAGTGTTTTTTATCTTTTAACAATCTTAATTTCTTCATTATATCTGGTCGCCCCGTGTTATTTTAAAATGAAACTGGTAAATTACCTGTTTAACATTAATACTTGAATTTAATTTTGACCATGAATGCTTTACAATGTCAAATTAAATAAAGCTGCCTGTCTGTGTAATTGTCATCATATTTATTTATTTGAACTTTATTATACCTACTTAAAAGAAAAATGGTACAAAAGGCGAACTTAATGCTAAAAGCACTTTCTACCAGCCAACCTTTGGGCTAAGCAGAAAGGCGTAGGCGGTATAAGTAAACATTAAGGAAAGAGAGAATAGGTAT